>OY992515.1:23959815-24197763 GCA_963921215.1 Scoparia ambigualis | reverse complement strand
ATGAGATACTATTAGGTAACTAGATAACCTAACCTAGACAATAGTACCATACAATAAAAACCGTATATTTAAAGCCCTGATGACGACCCACTAACAATCAGCAGTTGACCTGCTTCCTTCCTTCTTAAAACTGTCAAACTCTAAACCACATACATACATATAATCACGACTATTATCCCCGAAGGGTTAGTCAGAGACTAGGCAATGAGGACAGCAAAAGCAGTCCTCTACCTTAGTCCACTTTTCACAAATAGCGACTGCACATGTGCTCAGCGTGACAGGTGGTGAGCCCATCGCTGCTCTATGCTGTTGGATGTTTGTGCAGTCTTTAGTCCCTTTGTCGCCTTTTGCGAAACCTAAGGGAAGAGAGGGGTTGGTAGTATTATTTTAGTCAGACGCTATTCCACACGGCTCAAAATAGATCTTTTAATTAGTTACTATTCGATTGCATTCGGAAGTTATGCGATGTTATCCGAGAGACTAGAATAGAAGCACTGTAAGTACCTTCTTATAAATGAACTAGCGGCGCGCCTGCCACATCGTCCGCGTGGACCCGTACACCGGGACGAATTTTTGAAAACATTATATAGCCTATGTCACCCGGAGATAGTGTAGCTTCCGAACGGTCGGTGAAAGATTTTTTTTTTATATAAAAGAAGGAGACAAACAAGCAGGTGGCTGATGGAGTGTAATCACCGCCGCCCATGGACACTCGCAAAACCAGAGGAATCGCAGACGCGTTGCCGACCTTTAAGGAAGGAATAGGAATTGTGAGGGGGGGGGGGGGGTGCCGGAACCCTCACTGGCCGGACGAAACATAACAGCACCAAGTGCCATTATTTCACGCCGAATATTAGTTATCAAATCGGTCTAGTAGTTTCAGAGCCTATTCAATGCAAACAAACAAACTATCAAATCTTTCCTCTTTATAATATTAGTATATCGTCGGTCGGAAACAGTAGTGGAACATTTCTGAATTTTAGGTTTTTTAATTTTTTGGCGTGTAAAATTACGATTTCGAAGGCGTTTCTAGGACAAGTTCAACTCTGCATAGAACTTTATTAAAAATACAAGTTCCACTTCTGCACTGTGCACATATTATTGTTCAGTACTGAGACATTTAGAAATGTTCCAATATGGCACCGAAAATCAAGAGTTGAATATAATTATTCCATTACGCTTCCCGACGCAACCTTCCGCGCGCATACTGTTTAGTCGCACCTGCATCAGTAGTAGACCTTCCCTTGGTAAAACCACATTGTTCACTGTGAAAAAGGTGGTTTATATCGAAGTGGGAGCTGAGTTGATCTAAAATAAGTTTTTCAAAAACTTTAGAGTAGGTAAAATCGAAATAGGTCTGAAATTGCTCGGGTCATCTTTACAACCCGATTTGAAAAGTGGCAGAACTTTGCTATGCTTCATAAGATCTGTTTAAACTCCTTCGTCAACACAGCTATTGAATATGACTACAAGTAAAGGCGTAAAGGATTCAATAATATTATTTTCAAAAAAATTTGAAATGTCCCACAATCACAAGTGTTTATTTTAAAAGATTTCAAGGATTTAAGTAAGTCTTTACAGTTTACGTATTTAAATTAGAACACTTCATTACACGTCAGATAAACTAGAGTTTGATTTCATAACGCAAGTGTGACATCGTAATGTTCCATAGATAAAGTGTCTTGGATCATACAGAAATTTACAGAATAGTGTTATCTCGATTCCTTACCGTGGCAAGACATAGGCAAGACACGAGAATGAAGTGGTTTGTGCGCGGTAAGATTTAAGTGTGGAATCTAGATTGCGATACAGAATCAGGGCCCAGCAAGCAGCATCTTCTTTTAAAATGCTATTGTCTATCCTTAAAGAAAACTTAATATCATGTGGCTTTACTTTACCAGTTTTAATACAGTTCCATGTTGCTTTTATTTTGTTATCCGCCTTTTGAATTTTTTCACTAATCAATAATGACTTGGCGCATCTACAAGCCTTCCTAAAAGTTTTCGTATACATGAAAACTTAGTCTATTACTATATTTTTTCTGCTCTTAAAAGTCATACAACTTAACCCTACTTTTATGAAAACCAGCTGTACCCCAATCCCCAAATTTCATTAAAATATTAGTTTAAAACTTTTTAATAGATAAAGTTTTATCAAATTCATCTTTAATAACATCAAAAAAATTATTGTAAAGAGCATCTGGATTTTCCTGTATAAGTAAATGATAAACGTGCAAGTTTTGCAGTTACATTATGCTTGAAAATTTTAACCCGTTTGTCTGTCACTGGCCTACAAGATATTTCTTTTGAGTTAGGGTGTCCAATAGTGTCCATATTCAATAAAAGTTATTTTTTGCCACTGCCACTTGGAGCACTGTTACAAAAAAAGTCTCTAAGCAGGTGGTTCTGTAATTCTAGTCGGTTCTCTAAATTAGTAATCCAAATCAAATCATTTAAATAACGAAATTAATGTTTTACACTAGTTGCATGACTGTCTAATAAATTGACATTAAAATCCCCACAAATCATTTAAATAACGAAATTAATGTTTTACACTAGTTGCATGACTGTCTAATAAATTTACATTAAAATCCGCACAAATTCCTATCTTCTTTTTAGATTTACCAATCTTCCTAATTGCATCTTCCATAGTGGCCTCAAAGACACTAAAATTACAAGAAGGAGGTCGATATACACAAATAATAATCAAATATCTCTAAATCGACAACAGCTCAATAACGCGTTCAATAAAAAGGGAAACTACATCCTTTTACAGCAATTAACAAATATTAAGGATCCACTGCGAATTGCATTTTTTCTAGTAAAAGCACTGGAAAGCTGAAAATTTTTAATATTATAAATTAGCTGATAATCTTGAAGCCAGTACTTAGTTATACATAAAATGTATATATTTTTATGTAAGTAGTATAAAAAATATGTTTCTAACTCTTTGCTGGCCAGGCCCTGTATGTTTTGATTAACAATTTTAATTTGAATAAGGCTGGCTTTTGTCTTACCTATTATAGTTTAAACTACAGGTTGTGCAAGTCTTATCAACTTAATTTACGTTAGTAGAAATACTAACAGTGCGATAATTATATTTTTTTAGATTTAAACTAATTAGCTCTTTCTTTTTTAAAATGTTAAATAAACCATTAAGATTTATATTGATTGTTTTTTTTTTAAATTTCATTACTTGCTTATTTAGAAATATTCCAATTAGTTCATAGATTTTCAGGAAATTTCCACTTCATTATTGGAACATTTCACAAAAATACTAATAACTCAAAAACTACAAGTGACATCCTAAATCTTAGTAACACACAATAAATTAGGCTATAAGCTGCATATTTTTAATAAATAGAAATATACAAAATAGTGTCTAGAAAATGTAAAATAACATTTGAATTTTTCAAAAACTTTAAACCTCATTTACTCGAATAGTCACATTTGGAAATGTTCCATTACTGTTTCCGACCGACGATATACAAATGGCAAATGGTGTTTATAAACGACTCGTTACTACATTCACTGTAGGCAATGCTGGATTGGAGTGATCGCTCGTGATCTATACGAGGTCGTCGAGATGACGCGGATGTACGCCCGGACCTGCTTATGTAGTTTTAATTATTTATATTATACTGGCGACCCGCCCGCGACTTCGTCTGTATTGCCTAGTTCGCACCTGTGCTAGTATTTTAGTCGAGTAGAAGTACATTGCTTCGCTAGTTTGCTTATTTGAAAATTCATTTTAAATTAGCAAAGTGACGAAGCAATGTATTTCTACTCTACTAAATTACTAGCACATGTGCGAACTAGGCATATGCCGTGACGAATATTCAAATATTTTTTTTACACAAAGCTTGTTCTGACATAATTACGAACACATCAATAAAAGTATGAGCTAAATAGGTGCAGCCGTTCTCATATGATGTCTAAACAAACATACATACTTACATACATACATACATTAATCACGACTCTTATCCCCGAAGGGTTAGTCAGAGACTAGGCAATGAGGACAGCAAAGGGACTGTTGGAATTAAGAGGCCTATTACATCTCGACTGTGATTTTTGCTAAAAGTGGCCAATTTTGGCGTTCTTGATCTCAGAAACAAAAATACATTAACAGTTTTGATTTATTGAATAGTGTAGAATAGCTATTTGAATAGTGCGTAGCGGCCTCGCTTTTTGTAAATTTTGCTTAACTTTTTAATTAAACCCAAAATTGCAGAGAGAAATTTTCATTAAATGCGCGAAGGCACTTTTTTGAACTCCTAGAATGAACTACTGTTCTAAACAAATTAAATAAAAAAAATTGAATGTTATCTCTTTTATAGTCGTTTAGTGCGTAGTGAATTCGGAATTTTTAGATATCATTGATTATATATATTAAAAAAATTATTATAAACCAAAAAACTTCGAAAATTGCTTTAAGTTAACTGTTAATTTCTCCTATCTACGATAATATTATTGAGCAAAATTAATACCAGAAGAAATAGAAAAGAGAAATAAAGATTTTATAATAAATTTATTTATTTACCTATTTCGATAAAAACTATAAAAACAACTGCAAAATTACTACAAAATGTTAAAATGAAAAAAAAAATAGGCATTTTACGCAAATACACATTTGAGATGTAATAGGCCTCTTAAGTGCAGTCTTTAGTCCGTTAGTAGTTAGTTTTACGACACCCAAGGGAATAGAGGGGGTGGTAGAGTATTCTTTCACCGCTACGCGACGTGGCAAACATGTTGCATTTGATTTTTATTGATATAGAAGATAGAAGACTAGCGGCACGCCCGTGCCCTTGTCCACGCAACACGAAACACCGTCATACTTCCGCCATTTTGTACAAAATGAACATACTAACACCCACGACTGTTATCGACTATTATCCCCAAAGGGTTAATCAGAGACTATGTAGTCACGACCGCAAAAACAGTGCACTGCCACAGTCCGCGTTTCACTAAATAATAACTGCACATATGCTCAGGGCTCAGCGCTATAGGTGCTGAGCTCATCGCCGCTCTACGCTGTTTTTTTTTATTCAACAACGTGTAAGCGCTTGGCCTTCAATCTCACCTGATAGTAAGTGACGATAAGGCCAAAGGTGGAAGCGCGCTTCACCCGGAATCCTTAATCACTGAGGAACTGGCTATCTTATCTCAAACTGTCGGAACACAACAATGCTATAAAACATCGTTATGTTATGGCTATGTTATGGCGACAGACTTAGATAAAATGGTGGTAGCTAGCCAGGCGGACCTAACAGCCCTACCACCAACCAAACCGAGCACACGAAGATGTACCCCCCGCTGGGAATCGAACCCGGGACTTCTGGGTCTGAAACCGGTGGCTTAGCCACTAGACCACAGAGGCGGTTAAAAGAAGGCCAACCTTTATCGCACCTGATAGTAAGTGACGATAAGGCCGAAGGTGGAAACGCGCTTCACCCGGAATCCTCAACCACTGAGGAACTGGCTAGGTAACTTAAATAAACTAAATAAGTAAACTAAAAACTAAACTAAAATAAGTAAACTTAAATCTATATCTGTGGTTCGCTGCTAGTACAAGTTTCACCAAATTACAACCTCACATGTGCTTAGCTTGATAGGTGGTGAGCTTATCGCCGCTCTAACGCTGTTGGATGTATGTGCAGTCTTTAGTCCGTTAGTCGCCTTTTACGACACCCAAGGGTCTCTACCCTTTGGTTGGCATTGGCAGTATTCTTTTAGAGAGCCGCCACACACTGATCTATTTACAATTGATTTTTATATATGTATATTATACCACTATTATTATTATTACCACTCACTCGTGGCACTTTTCTAAAAAATTGGCGCAACTGTCAACGTCAAATTTGACAGAATCGAGCATAGACTAGGCGATATTTTGCTATCACGATGCATAAAATGTACCACAGAACCGAAATAATCAAACTTGTTCATACTAAAGTAGTCTTAAGTCGATGAAAACACGGTACAAAGTCAAGTGTGTTTTTGTAGGTGCGGTCTCATGCGACCGCTTGGGGTTTGAGGGCTGAATAATTTGTATCGATCCTACCAATTCCTTCACTACATAGTAAGACATTAAATTAGAATAGCCCGCAGCCTGTGATATATTGGCCCATAAACTAAAATTACTCTGTGCGTATAAGTGTACCATAGATCGTAAACTGAAATTAGTCGAAGTACCTGATCACTATGATATCTCTCGTTGTTAATATATTTCTAATCTGTCGGTTTGTTAGTTCGCTATTCGCTACACAACACATCCGATGCGAAAGGGATTGAATGAGTTAGTCCATTTTAGTTTGCTTATGATCAGTGCACACAGCCGAAGTTGTGTTTATGCGTTTTTTGTAAGAATATTAATTACTATTAGAGATACATATATACATATTATAATCACGACTATTATCCCCGAGGGGTTAGTCAGAGGCTAGGCAACGAGGACCGCAAAAGCAGTCCTCGGCCATAGTCCACTTTTCACCCAATAGCGATGTGAGCGAGGATGTGTGCGAATGCACATGTGCTCAACGTGACAGGTTGTGAGCCCATCGCCGCTCTATGCTGTTGGATGTACTATGTGCAGTCTTTAGTCCATTTGTCACCTTTACAACCAGTGTGACCATTTGTGGCAGATTTCTGCCATTTGGGCAGATTTGGCACTTAAATTTTAACTGTGGCAGACTATGCTGACGATTCAAAAAAGTGGCAGAGTTTGGCAGATTCCAAGGAAATGTTGCGACAAGCTTTTTGTACACAATCATTTCAAATTTAAAACAGTGGCTGAATTTGGCTGAGTTCAAGGATATGTTGCCGACAACCTTTTTTTATGTAGTAATTTCACTTGCAATTAATAAAATGTACACATAAAAGTGGCGATGACCTTTTTTTTATTGGAACGTGTCATTCATCCAGTGTCTGGCAGATTTGCCAATTTTGAGATGGTCACACTGTTTACGACACCCAATGGAAGAGAGGGTGTGGTAATATTTGATTAAAAGGTGGTAGTATGCTTTCACCGTTAACTATTAGAGATCAACCACATTATTTTGGCAGTTGGTAAGTGTGTGCTTAACAATATTTACAATTCATCGTAGCTAGCGTGCCTTTCACTCGCAACTCTACACTAGCCCTTACAACGATTGCCGCTCCACGGATTCGACATCGCACTAAATCAGCGCGCTACAATAATGACCCAGTTGTGTGTGGGAAACGCGGCGTGCTGTGCGTGCGAGAAAGCGTTGCGTTTGTACGCCTGCCGCCCGCGCGCGGTGTACCCGAGCCTTAATGATGTTGGCACTTAACAGTACAACACGTTGTTGTGTACATATCAGCTATATAGCTGTCGTTACATCCTATCCTATCCTATCCTACTAATATTATAAATGCGAAAGTTTGATCCTATCCTACTATCCTACTAATATTATAAACGCGAAAGTTTGTAAGTATGGATGGATGTTTGTTACTCTTTCACGTAAAAACCACTCAATGGATTTGGAAGAAATTCGGCATACAGATAGTTTATAACCTGGATTAACACATAGGGTACTTTTTATCCCGATATTCCCACGGGAACGGGAACCACGCGGGTGAAACCGCGAGCGGCCGCTTGTACATACATATAATTACGACTATTATCCCCGAAGGATTAGTCGAGAGACTAGGCAATGATGACCGCAAAATCAGTCCTCTGTCATAGTCCACTTTTCACCAAATAGCGACTGTACATGTATTGTGTTCAGCGTGACAGGTGATGAGCCCATCGCCGCTTTAAGCTGTTGGATGTATGTACAGTCTGTAGTCCATTAGTCGCCTTTTACGACACGTAAGGGAAGAGAGGGGGTGGTAGTATTATTTCACCGCTACGCGACACCGTTCGGTCGGTAGTAAGTATTGTTTTAATAACAGATGCTATTGCACTACCGTTTAATGAATAGTACGTTCGTGGTACCTTATGGCGTGACCGGTTAATCAACAACGCAAGGTCTTACCACCGTCGGATTATGTTCAGAACAAAAACTGTTAATCGCCGATCAAATTATATCGGCGAGGCGGCGAGGTAATTACAATTTGGTACTTAACCATTTGTGTTAAGAGCCATTTGGCTAGGTGTAAAGTGTAGCTCATTATTAAACGCTGCTTTAGTAGGGTGGCTATGTTTCATGTGAGCGGGTGGATGGGTCGTTTGTTGGATGTAAAATAGAATAGAATAGAAAACGTTTATTAGTGACACACACAACACACAAATTATTACATCAAATATTCAAAAAGAATCAAAATAAGTGGCACTAACATGTGCCCGCTCAGCATGATGTCAGGCCTCCTAGTTTTTAGGACAACCTGATGCTGATCTTCCGCTAACACCTTAGTGTGGGAGGGAGCACAACCACAAAGCAACCAATCAGGGTTGCAAAAAATCATAATTAAAAAGAAAAACGATTTCTTTGATTTTTATTTTTTTTATTATTTTTTTGTTTTTTTTTTGTTTTTGTTTTTATGTGATAAAACCAAATACACTATTATTAGTACTTGCTGACAATTGAAAAACCTGTATGACAAATACTTTTAAAATTATTACAATAAAATTAATATTTTTAAAATTTGTTGATTATTTTAAAATACTTTAAAAATTAACAAAGATAAATCTTGACCAATTATTGTTAGTATCCAACTTTACAAGACTGATTTTTGATTTGTTTTGCTACAGTTGAAGACATATTTCAAGTAGGTATGCATGCAAATCTTTTTCTAAATTTTATTTTTGAGACTGCTAATTCAGTGTAAGCCCTTTGACAGTATTTTATTACTAGTAACTACTAAGTATACTTATTTATTGTTATTTTCATTAAAGATAATATGACATTTTAAATTGATTTATACAATGATTTATATAAAAATAAATCACCTGATTTAAATCAGTGACTTACATCGTGATTTAAATCAGTTTGATTTAAATCAGCCAACCCTGCAACCAATATATACACACTTATACATTTACATGGGTACCTACACGTTTACACAAAAAAATACATTACACCTTACACACTACTTATACACTACATCAACGACCATCTAATACGAATGGTCGCCCAGCAGACGAAATTCGACCGTTTCACAAAAAACAAAGAATACTGAAGAGATAAGGTAGGTATACAGGGCATGCAGGGCTTATGTTCCCAGCTTAAAACTCAAGGCCACTATGATATATGGGCTTAGGAACTAATTAGTCAAGCAGAAAGAAAGTTCCAATTGGTCAAATCAGAACCAAAGCACGCGGTACAAACACACTTGACTAATTGGAACTTTCTTTACACTTGACCAATTGGAACTTTCTTTCTGCTTGACGAATTAGTTCCTAAATCGATATATGTCTGTTTTTATCCCTTCTTGGGACCCGGTGGTGAAGTAAAAGTTAAGTAAAGTACAGCCTGTATTCTAGCAAAGGCTTCCATCATTGAAATCAAGTCATAACTGCAATTGATGGGTTTTGGCTTAATCAATCACCACGCTTGCCAAATGCGGGTTGGTGATCACAAACCCGGGTTGTGCATCGAAAAGTCCGAAAACACACTTTCTTCGAGCTGGAAAGTAATCCCGAGCCCACCGGGTATCAAACCGAGCGCTTGGCCAGTCTGCCACTGGGGCAGCCGAGGCTACCTTGGGGGAGAAGTTCCTAATAACTGCTAGGATAGTCCAGCATTTCTTAGTCGGTGAACAGACGCCAGCATTTTAACCTGGTCAAAATGACAAATTTCTTCAATACATTTTGAACTTTGTCATTAGGGTATAAGGATCAGTATCGATTGGAGAAATTTGACAGTTTTGGATAGGTTGGTCTGCCGGCGTGTGTACATCCCTCTTGAATTCTTCAAAGTTGGACAGGATGTGAGTGGGCGAACCGCACGTAACTTATATTCCTCAGGACAAAAAAAGGTAGACAGTTGTACCATTAGTACGTAGTGGTGTACAAGACTCAAGCTGAGTCGCCGAGTCCTTTTATTTAGGGCTCGGGATTCGTTTACAGAGCTCGTGGCGACTCCGAGTTTACGTTAGCCTCGGAGCGTCACATTAGAGCTCGAGTCTCTTTTGAGCTTTAGTCTTTTGTTGTGATGAGTTATTTGATAGCGACATTTATTGTAGCCTAAATTGAATAAATGATTTTGAAATTTCATGTTTCAAAGCTAGCATTTTAATACAAAACAATGATGAGTGTGTTTAAAAAGCAATGATTGTTTATATTACACTGATTCAAATTGTAAATATGAAATAAAATATGATTGATGACAATAGAAGTTAATTAAAATTCATCTGAAATCTCGCCTCAAGCCTTTGTTTAGCGCGAAGCTTCAAGTAATCTTTTTAAACTTGAGCTATTCTTTAAAACTAGTTCGAGAAAGAAAAAAAAAGCCCTGCAAATCTGACTCGAGCCTTCAAGATTAGAACTCATAGACTCGAACCAAAGCGAGTACAATTAAATGTATCCAGAAATCGGTACTTACCAGCAATTTAACCTCGTAATAACTTGCTCATCTCTTATGTCATATGTGCCAATTTTATTAATTGATTTTACCGAATACAAGTTATAAAAGATGCGACATTAACTTTTATATTATGCAAAAATATTTAAATTAAACGTTTAGTAAAGTGCTTTAATAATTAGTACAATCTCTAATTAAGATTACGTTAAAATCGCTTGACGTCATGGTCACCCTGTTTATAGTGTTAAAATACGTTAACCTCACTTCGAAGATTGCAACGTAATTCATAAGATTAAGCGTTTTTGAGAGAGAAAAAAACATATTTACCTTTTTGTCCAAATGGTTTTTTGAAATCCGATCTTAAGAGGCCTATTACATCTCGACTGTGATTTTTGCGTAAAATGACCAATTTTATGGATGTCGTTATGGATCTCAGAAACAAAAATACATTAACAATTATGACTTATTGAATAGTGTAGAATAGCTATTGGAATAGTGCGTAGCGGCCTCGCTTTTTGTAAATTTTGCTTAACTTTTTAATTAAACCCAAAATTGCATAGAAAGATTTTCATAAAGTGCGCGAAGGCACTTTTTTGCGCTCATCGATTGAACTACTGTTCAAAACAAGTGAAATAAAAAAATTATAATGTTATCTCTTATATAGTCGAATAGTGCGTAGCGGCCTCGGAATTTTTAGATATCATTGATTTTATATAGGAAAAAATCTTATTCTAAACCAAAAAACTTCGAAAATCGCTATAAGTTAACTGTGAATTTCTTATCTTCTATCTTCTATCTACGATAAAAATTATTGAGCAAAATTTATACCAGAGTAATTGTTACTTCATGAGGAATAAAGATTTTATAATGAATTTATTATCCTGTTTCGTTAAAAACGATAAATACAACTGCAAAATTACTACAAAATGCGATGCGCCGGCCGTTTGAATTCAACTTATGCTCACAGAATGGAGATTTGTAATATTATGCACAAATTTATTATCCTATTTCGATAAAAACGATAAATACAACTGCAAAATTACTACAAAATGTGAGAATGGGCATTTTACGCAAAAATCACATTCGAGATGTAATATGCCTCTTAAACACTCATCAGCCGAAAGACGTCCAATTTGAGCAATGGCTTTCCCCTAGGACATCATCTTAATTAGACATTATATGGGTTTATGTGGAGGCCTGGCGACGTGTAACACGGGTTGTGTACCTTAGTACTGGCACCAGTCTCCACAATAAGTTTAATATAACTCACCATTGTATGATACAAGCCAAAGGACATCATTTTTTTTGGGCCTTTTCTGAAAGTGCCGGCTAACAAAAAAAAATGGTACGTATTGTTAGGACTAGCCAATTGGAGAAATTGTTAATATTGCACAAAAATTGTGGGATTGCTCCGAGCCAAGTTATACTAGTTCGAAGTTTCATCATTTTTATACGTTTATTGATTCCTAAAAATTTTTTTGTGTAACAACAAATGATGACCCGCTTTTGCGCTGCAATGACAATTGCTTTAGATCATCAGTTCATTATTTTATGTTTCCCAGTCCCAGCACTTTCAGAAATCAATAAATGTATGAAAATGATGAATCATCGAACTGGTATAACTTGACTCAGACTTCAGAGCAATCTATTATTACTCCAAATGGCTAGTTCTAACTATACGTACTATTTTTTTTGTTGGCCGGCACTTCCAGAAAAGGCCTAAAAATGTATGGAGCCCGAATGATCTCCTTTATTGTGAAACAAATTATTTTGAAGAGAAATAAATCATTTATTATTATTTAATAGATTTTCCACTTCTGACACAAAATGGTTGTTTGATTTCTATTCTCACATTACATATTAAACATATTACATATACATAAGTCTTTACTACATTTTTGGTAAAGACATTTACATTACATTCTAAATTTTTTTTATTATTATTATTCTCTTCTAAATGTAATGAAAAAAAATTACAATATTTTATATAAAAAAAGATATTTGCAATATAAAATATTGTACAATTTCTTATCTAGTCTGCCAACGGCAGCAAGGATAGACTAATAATAATAATAGGGCAGTACTCCTTGACACGGCATGACACGGAACCTCCCAACAATACGTGCCGTATTAAGTGCCCATGAGTACTGCCTTTTGTATCTGACCCTTGACCCAACCTTTTAGCGAGAGCCTCTCTACATGTTGATCGAGGCTCTTAGCTATAAGGCCGTTTGCCGAAACTACTATCGGTACAATAATGGTTGAATCCACATCTCACATCAATGTCGGTAACATCGTGAGCCAAGTCAAGGTACTTACTGAGCTTGTCCTTCTCGGCATCCACGAGGTTCTCATCATGAGGTATGGTGATATATACCAATAGTGCCCGGCGCTGAGATCGGTCGACCACCACGATATCAGGGCCCTTATTCTGTAACGATTCCTTGTTTCGAAACCACGTCAATTCCTTAAAAAGTTACGATATCTTCCCAAAAACGTATGCGTTTGACATTTGTGCGCGGTAAGGTTTAGGTGTGGAATGTATAGATTGCGATACAGAATCAGGGCCCAGGCTTATTGGCGACAATAGGCCGTGATGATAGAGCGATCCCAGTAGAGCGTTGCATGACCATTTTCGAGTTTCGCAATTATTATTATACTATTATTATGAGACAACTTTCAATTGAACGTTCAATTTAAATATTTCTACATACTAGAAAGGTTACATTGCATTATTTATGACTTACGAGTACATTCGGTAAAAAAAAAATTGATTAAGCCAATACCCATCAACATTAGCCGCGTCCACACCGACCGAGCACGTGTCGCGAGGCAGCCTTGCGAGCCAATGCCTCAGCCGGTGTGGACGTGGCTCGGGCTGCCTCGGGCGCACGTTGTCTCGGCCGAACGTGCCTCGGGGTCGAGCCGTGTCGGCTGTCGGTAAACGGGACGCGCTCAAAGGTGCCTCAAGGTGCGCTGTGCGTTCGGTGTGAACGGTGGTTCTCGGGGACTTCAGAGAGCTGAGTGTAAGTTTATAATGTGCAAACGTTACTATCGCGTTTGAGTTAAGTTTTGACAGATAAATCTTAATGCTAAGTAAGTAAGATCGAGAAACAAAACTCTTAACACAAACGCGATAGTAACGTTTGCACATTTACAAACTTACACTCAGCTCTCTGATGGCTCAGCCTGCCTCGCGAGGCTCGCCTCTATGTTTCGGGGATGCATCTCGAATCTGCCTCGCGAGGTCATGCTCGCGAGCCACTACATCGAGGCTGCCGCGCGAGCCCATGCGCTCGGTTTGGACCCGGCTATTATCGTTGACCTGATTAAAGTGATGGAGACCTTTACCCAGCGGTAGGACAATCACTATATAAGCTAAACTTTACTTTTATTCGCTAACGAGCTTTACTATACGATTTTTGATGGTTCAACCGCCTCTGTGGTCTAGTGGCTCATTGGCCTTTGCGTCTATTGCAGACGATTTATGGTGCAATGCTGGTCAAACACCGTTTTAGTCCTATGCGAGAGCGACATGTTCTACCGTAGGCCTGACAATAAAAGTTTGCGACAGATGGGACTGAGCCGCCTTGACGTTGTCTCTTTCTCTTGTCAGCGAGTGTCGCAATCCAGGTTTTATCGCAAAACTTGCGACCTTACGCCACTCCATCCGTTTCTCTGCAAGCTTTTCCCAGTTTCTGTGGTTAATGTGAAAGGTAGACATGTCTCTTTTAGCGCAATCCTTAAAGCGAAGCAAGTGGTGTCTAGTGGCTGAGCTACCGATTTTAGACCCAGATTTGGCGGGCTCGATTCCCAGCGGGGGTACATCTTTGTGTACTTGGTGTAGTAGGGCAGAGGGCTTGTTAAGTCCGCCTGGCTAGCTGTAGCTACCACCGTCTTATCAGAGTCTGTCGCCATAACAACAATGTTAATAGCATTGTTGTGTTCAGACAGTTTAAGAGATATAGCCAGTTCCTCAGTGGTTGCGGTTGCGGTTCTACCTTCAGCTTTATCGTCACTTATTATAAGGTGAGTTGAAGGCCAAAAGCTTCCTCGTTGTTGATAAAAAAAAAACTGGTCCTGCTAAACCACCGTACCTAGCAATGGAACTCTTAGTCTATATTTTTTTATATATGTATCTTACTTGATCTTCCTATCCCTTTATTTGCTATAAACGTGAATGATTTGATTACATATAAACATACATTAACGGTGGGATTTACAAGCTGATGATGATAATAAAGAATCGCTAAATCTCGTGTCTTACGACCTTACGCGTGCTAAACGCTCAGCTCTCTGTGACGTGTTGAGGTCGCCTCAGCAATTATATTAAACAGTGTTCTACATTATCTGTTAATTTAAAAAAACACAAAAAAATATTGGTATCATCATTTGACCCATGATCTTTAGATAGAAAAGTTAAGTTAACTGAAGAAGATATGAAACGCATGTAAGGCCTTTGCCTAGCAGTGGGACAATATGGGCTTATATAATATAACTAGCTGACCCGACAGACGTTGTCCTGTCGTAATTATGAATATTGCAAAAAATATTTAAAAAAAAGAATTTATTTTAATTTTTTCTTTCTTAAGAACCTTCTCCTGACAATAACAAACACAACAAAAAAAAATCAGCCAAATCGGTCAAGCCGTTTTCATGTTATGTCGTGACAACGGATGAAGAAGATATAAAACGCATGTAAGGCCTTTGCCTAGCAGTGGGACAATATGGGCTTATATAATATAACTAGCTGACCCGACAGACGTTGTCCTGTCGTAATTATGAATATTGCAAAAAATATTTAAAAAAAAAGAATTTATTTTAATTTTTTCTTTCATAAGAACCTTCTCCTGACAATAACAAACACAACAAAAAAAAATCAGCCAAATCGGTCAAGCCGTTTTCATGTTATGTCGTGACAACGGATGAAGAAGATATAAAACGCATGTAAGGCCTTTGCCTAGCAGTGGGACAATATGGGCTTATATAATATAACTAGCTGACCCGACAGACGTTGTCCTGTCGTAATTATGAATATTGCAAAAAATATTTAAAAAAAAAGAATTTATTTTAATTTTTTCTTTCATAAGAACCTTCTCCTGACAATAACAAACACAACAAAAAAAAATCAGCCAAATCGGTCAAGCCGTTTTCATGTTATGTCGTGACAACGGAAAACGGGTTTCATTTTTATATATATATAGACAGATATTAATAAGTAAAGTAAGTATACCTTGTCTTGGCTCACGAGGTTGCCGCCATGTGGAATGTGGATAGTCGTTTCGGCAAACGGTCTTATAGCTAAGAGCCTCGATCAACATCTAGAGAGGCTCTCGCTAAAAGGTTGGGTCAAGGGCCAGATACAGAAGGCAGTACTCCTTGACACGGCACGTATATTGTCAGGAGGTTCCTCCTTGCTCTAACCACCGATAGCTTGGGTCTATCCCCGCTGCCGCCGGTGGCAACTGGCAACCTAGATTAAGTTTTTTATAATATTTTATATAGTAAATATGTTTTTTTTTTTATATAAAGAGATAATAATAATAATAAGGGGAAAACGGATGTAACAAAGCGGGGGAGATAGAGACCAAAGAATAGATGGATTCATAATATGTATAAAAAAGTAGTGATGAAAGTGAGTGCTCAGGGCCTCAACCACACTAAGCACCAAGTATTACACCACTAAACCTCGACCGTTCAGGTTCAGCCGACTTCGTAAGCGCTATCGCGTGTGTCAAACGCGATAGCACTATGTACGTTTCAGTTGTGGTTTGGTTGAGATTATTTAGCGTGATCGCTCCCCAGGTGTTGGCTGTTATGAGAGGAAAAAACATTTTGCATCGACCAGCGACCGGCGATGAAAGTTAAAGCTGGTTTATGTTTAAACCTGATGTTGTCTCGTTTCTGTCAATAAAGGCACATAGAGACAGTATTAGGTGAAACTTAGTTTTAAGTTAGTCTGAGTTTCGAAATAGATGGATTATTCGTAATATTTGATGCTTAAATAAACTCGAAGAGTACACACAAAACGTTGAAAAAAAATACCATCTTAGATGTGAAATCTGCTGGAAGGTGGGAAAATTTCGTTATCTTAGAGAGATTATGACAATAGTCTTGTCACTTCATTATCAAGGGTATCTTTAGTACACTCGGCGTCAAAAAAATCGCACCTTTTAAAAATCATCTTTAAAAATTCTTAAACCTTATGTAGAGGATAGTGTTGGGTATCATTAGAAAGGTAACAAAAAGGAGTATCAAAAAACAATTAAATTTAACTTTCTGTTTAATTATAATTATACAAACAACATTAAAATTAATAAAATAATAAAAATCCTTAATTAAGTCCTAATTAACAACAGATAATTTACAAAGAAAAATGTACAAAAAGTGTCTTAAAATTAACTTAAAATCTAGTGTTACCCCCCCTTGCCCTGATCACGGCTTCCATACGGTCCCTCATGGACCTCACCAACTTCAGGAGCTCTTCTTGAGGGATAAGCCCCCATTCTTCAATCACCGCGTCTTGGAGCTCCTGTAGAGTCGAAGGAGCTGGATCCCGAGATCGAACCCTACGTTTAAGATGGTCCCAGAGGTGCTCTATAGGATTCAGATCCGGACTTCGCGCTGGCCACTGCATCACAGAGATTTGGGACCTCTGCAAGAAGTCGCTCACGATGCCTGCAGTGTGAGCGCGAGCGTTGTCGTGCATTAATGTGAACCCCTCGCCAAAAGATTCGGCAAAGGGGACCACATGCACTTCCAGGACCTCAGTGACATAGCGGCGAGCAGTCAGCGACCCTTGTCCGCGAGCACCTCCAGTCCGGGAGACGCAGACAAGGTCGGTTTTGCCGGCAGCAGACATACCGCCCCAGAACATGCAGGATCCGCCACCATATTCCACCGTCTCCTGGATGCAGGCTTGGGCGAAACGTTCACCCTGCCTCCGGTATACTCTTCTCCGTCGGTCGTTGCAGAAAAGACACACTCGCGTCTCGTCTGAGAAGAGAACAGCTCTCCACTGCTCAAGGGTCCAATCGACGTGGTCACGAGCAAACTGCAAGCGGGCTCGCCGATGCGCTGCAGTCAATTTTGGACCCGTAGCAGCTCTGTGGGCCGCTATCTTCTTCTCCTTCAATCTTCTTCTAACCGTAGATACGCTTACGGTGCGTCTGCGAACTGCCTGGAGCTGCTGTTGCAACTCAACAGCGTTGGAGAAACGATTTCTCAAAGAGTTCGACACAACGAACCGGTCGTCTCTTTCCGAAGTGCAGCGACGTCTACCCGAACCGTGTCTGCGGATATAGCCACCGGTCTCTATGAAGCGCTGGTACACTCTTCGAACGGAATAACGGCTCAGGTTCAGTTGCCGGGCGACATCACACTGCCGCACCCCTGATTGCAGTAGTGCAACCACTTGAGCGGCTTTATCAGCTGTGGTATCCATCAAAATCTGTGCGTGTGTCCTCTTCAACGGTTGAATAGCGAATGACCCACATTGAACCCGTGTTGACCGTTTTATACCCACAAAGGAAGCGCAACTAGCAACTCTCACGGGTAGCAAAATTTGCATCGAATTTTTGTGACACTTTATTTGTTGCATTAGGTTTTATTTGATAATGAAAAGTAATGTTTTTTATTAAGTTAATTAAGTAACCTTGTAAATAAAATCATAATTAATGCGACTGCATGTGCATATCAAGAGTAAATGACATTTGAAAGTGATTTTCTAAGAGGTGCGATTTTTTTGACGCCGAGTGTATAATACTAGCGGCCGCTCGCAGTTTCACCCGCGTGGTTCTCGTTCCCGTGGGAATACCGGGATAAAAAGTATCCTATGTGTTAATCCAGGTTATAAACTATCTTTATGCCGAATTTCATCCAAATACATTCAGTAGTTTTTACGTGAAAGAGTAACAAACATCCATCCATACTTACAAACTTTCGCGTTTGTAATATTAGTAGGATATAATATCTATCAGGAGCCCAAGTCTGCTAATTTACGAATGGCATAATTGAATCGCAAATGGATCGCATTGTAATTGTTTGACACATTTGGTATTCTTAAATGAGTAAGAGAATACCAAATGTGTCAAACAATTACAATGCGATCCAATTGCGATTCAATTATGCTATTCGTAAATTAGCAGACTTGGGCCCCTGGTCTGTTTGTAAATTGTTTTGTAAATGTTATTATTGTGTATGACTGTATGTTTTCCTGAATAAATAAATAAAAGTAAAATAAAAAATATCAAGGACCACTAATGGACAATAATTGATTCCAAAAATATGCACCGTGTCGCGTAGCGGTGAAAAAATACTACCACCCCCTCTCTTCCCTTTCGTGTCGTAAAAGGCGACTAACGGACTAAATACTGCAGATACATCCAACAGCATAGAGCGACGATGGGCTCACCATCTGTCACGCTGAGCACATGTGCGGTCGCTATTTGGTGAAAAGTGGACTATGGCAAAGGACTACTGTTACGGTCCTTATTGCCTAGTCTCTGACTAATCCTTAGGGGATAATAGTGTGATTATACAGGGTTAATTTGGATGTCTATCAGAATGACTTTTTCGCTGAAAGACAATTCACGTTGGATGACATGAAAGCAAGGTACCTAGATAGCCGAAAGACAATTCAGCTATATGACATAAAAGCAGAGTATCCATTCAGAGTCATCTCAGCTGGACGACATAAAAGCAGAATGAGCTAGTAGCAAAACGTCTGGAATTGCGAATAGTCTGTATGTTTAGAATAGCTTATTAGCCGGAAATCAAATTAGTTGGATGACAAAAACACAGAATGATATAGTAGCGAAAACGTCTGGAAAAGAAAATAGTCTGAACTGTCGAAATTTTATGTCAACTGCCGTCTCTCTATCAGAATGACCTTTTTTTGGACCCCCACCCCAAATTTTTTTACGTGATCTTATCTTTTAAGCTAATCAGCCGGTTACACTTACTGCTGGGTAAAGGCCTCTTCTTTTTTCCTATAGCTAAATAAAATAAACATAAGTATATTTTTTAAGTATATTATTGTCGCAACTTTTCCTTAAGAAAATTAAAATTATTGTCACCTAGCGCGCGGTCTATCGCGGTTATCACAGCGCATGCGCGTGACCGCTATTATTCACCCCGTGCACCAATGACAGCGCGCCGTCGCCGTCGCTTTGTCCACGAGGGTGAGCGCACGCTCCTAGAACTATAGGATAAAAAAAGCAGACAAAAAATAGTATTTAAAAAAAGAAAACGTTCATTATTTTTTCGTCAAATATTTTATTATTACTTTTTTACCCCCTATTTACTTTTGGCGGGGGGTCCAAAATTAACCCTGTATGTATGTAAAGATTAGCACTACAAACGACACGCCCGATTCTCAGAGGGGTAGGTAGAGACCAAAGACATTTAACCCCTCAAACTCCAAGCGGTCGCATGAGGCCGCACAAAAACACACTTGACTTTGTACCGTGTTTTCATAGACTTATAGACTACTTTAGTATGAACAAGTTTGATTATTTCGGTTCTGTGGTACATTTTATGCATCGTGATCGCAAAATATCGCATAGTCTATGCTCGATTCTGTCAAATTTGACGTTGACAGTTGCGCCAATTTTTGTATCAGAAAATTTCCACGAGTGAGTGAACTATTACTATTTTAATCTCTTTGGCAGAGACCAACAGCTTTCCAATTGCTAAGTACCTGACACACTACAATACTGTCCATAATTTATGCTCAGTTATCTACCAGCCAGTCTAGTCTAGGCTACCTACATTGTCTTTACATGATGCTAATTAATCGTTGGTTAATAAAACACCGGTTCTATAAATACTTAGGTTGTCTGAGTTATGTCTGGTCTATCTAAAATGTATGGGAAAGTTAAGGTTTATTAGTACGAGTGGCATGGACGCTTTTATAATGTACTTACATACATACATTGTAAATAATCACGACTATTATCCCCGAAGGGTTAGTCAGAGACTAGGCAATGAGGACAGCAAAAGTAGTCCTTTACCGTCCACTTTTCTCCAAATAGCGACTGCGCGTGTGCTCAGTGACAGGTGGTAAGTCCATCGCCGCTCGATGCTGTTGAATGTATGTGCAGTCTTTAGTCCGTTAGTCGCGTTTTACGACACCCAAGGGAAGAGAGGGGGTGGTAGTATTCTTTCACCGCTGCGCGACACGGTTGTATAATAGAAAAAGAGAATTTATGGAATTTGACTTAATATGTAACCGATACGTCGTCTTTTACGACATCCATTGGTAGTATTTTATGAATGAGCCGCCATCACACAGCCCAACTATTTGTATGGGTGCATAATTGAAATTGCAAGAAAAATAGCAGCTGTTCCGCACAAACTTGTCAATACTGTTCGACCTAAATGTCTTTACGAACGTTACACCCAGTTGTTTTCTGAAGCACGGGACAGCTATTATTGTAACCATATCGCGTAGCTGTGAAAGAATAATACCACCCCCTCTCTTCCCTTGGGTGTCCTAAAAGGTGACTAACGGACTAAATACTGCACACAGTGGCGGTACCTTCATACAAGCCGAAAAGCCCGGCTTGCCCTAACTAAAACTCAATATCACTACTGGTAAAACGCAATTATTAAAATCACTTAATATTTTTTACCATTGTTAATTTTCTTTCATCAGCATTCAAATTATCAATTTTATAAGTTTCTCATAATAAGAATCACCAAACAAATCCCATAAAGCTGCGTATAAATCGTGCGACGCTTTACATCTCTCTCGCACAAGTTGGCTTGCAACCGGGCTTCGGATTTAAAGTATATCCGCTCTCTTCTAACTTTAACAAAATTGCTACTCTATAAACATAATACTGCGTAAGTATGTATAGATTCTATGAGAAATTCATACTATTCGTCAAAGCCAGCTTGCGTTATGAAGTTCGCAAGTAAGGCCTTCTCCAAATCAGGCTTTAGGCTCGGACTACATGCATCCGGAATCACACGGACCCGAAAAAACACGGCCCCGGATTCATTCCGTAGCTCAAACAAATATATGAGTTTTTACTGCATCGACTACATGTGATCAGGGGCCTTCCGATCCCGATTTTCACCCGGAAGCAACCGAAACATGCTCCGGACGTCTCCGAGTAGCCGGTCCGTTATTTTTCGGCACGGGGGGCGGGGCCTATCAATATCGTATGAAGTTGTATGGAGCTGACCACACGAGAACTCGAGAAACGTCCGTTCCGGTCCGGTCCGGAGGAATCACGCGCCAGTCGATGACAGACGCTCGAAGCGGTCGGTCGCGTCGCGTGCGCAAGCAAAACTGCAAAATAGTAGTTGATTCCGAGCGCCTCATTATGGTGATAGTAGTAGTAGCTCAGATTAAATAATAGTACCCTACTACTAGTACACTAGTAGTAGTAGTGTTCGTAGAATTTATCAGAAAAGAACCTTATTTTTGTATAAGACTTGTAGAATTCATATTCCGTTATGCGGTCTATGTGAAACGGATTAACCCAATATCTTTTCACTTTCTTCTGTTTCCATTTTTATTCCAATTACATTTCGACTGCGATTTTTGCGTAAAATGGCCAATTTTGGCGTTGCGGATCTCGGAAACCAAAATACATTAACAATTTTGACTTATTGAATAATGTAGAATAGCTTTTGGAATAATGCGTAGCGGCCTCGCATTTTGTAAATTTTGCTTAACGTATACTGCCCGGAGGTGCTTCTATATTTGCAACTTTAAAAATGGATCTTATCCATCCAGACAACATAGTCCTGGTGGCAGTCTTAACTATTCCTGTTACTGAAATAAACAGTTGGTCTATGTTTACTTCTGATCTTCTCCTTTGAGAAGCCTGTATTATTAATTGTATAGGACGCACCGGACAAATACTAGGGTCCGGGTGATTTAACAAATGCCAACCAGACTGTTGATTGTAGCTGAGTCTGTTTTAGACCCATGTTCCGGCCATAATATTATTTCCTTATCTTTTTGTAATAATTTGTCCTTTTTAATTAAAATGTTTACTAGAAAAATCACACGCACACACACTTCACAGTGACGTAATACCGCTGGCTTGCAGCACTACTAGAAAAAATCATAAAATTTAACTGCCTGTGTGGTCTAGTGGCTAAGCTACCTGTTTCAGACCTAGAGGTCCCGGGTTCGATTCCCAGCGGGGGGTACATCTTTGTGTGCTCGGTTTGGTTGGTGGTAGGGCTGTTAAGTCCGCCTGGCTAGCTACCACCATCTTATCTAAGTCTGTCGCCATAACAACGATGTTTATAGCATTGTTGTGTTTCGGCAGTTTGAGATAAGATAGCCAGTTCCTCAGTGAGGATTCCAGGTGAAGCGCGCTTCCACCTTCGGCCTTATCGTCACTTACCATAAGGTGAGATGAAGACCAAGCGCTTACCCGATAAAAAAATAATAATTCAAGAGTCTTCTGTGGTTTCCGAGAGGTAGCTTAGCGGTTAGAGCAGTGGACCGGCAATCCAAAGGTCACGGGTTCGAATCCCGTTCGAGCTTTCCAGAGACTGGTTGTTTTTTTTCTAGTAAACATTTTATTCTACAACTATATAGCATTGTGAATGCAAAATTTCAATAATAAAGATTTTTAATTAAACCCAAAATTGCAGAGAAAGATTTTCGTAAAATGCGGGAAGGCACTTTTTTGAGCTCCTAGATTGAACTAAGTACTGTTCTAAACAAATGAAATAAAAAAAATAGAATGTTATCACTTTTATAGTCTTAAAGTGCGTAGCGGTCTCGGAATTTTTAGATATCATTGATTTTATATAGAAAAAAAAATCTTATTCGAAACCAAAAAACTTCGAAAATTGCTTTAAGGTAACCGTGAATTTCTTCTATCTACGATAATATTATTGAGCAAAATTTATACCAGAATAATCGTTACTTACTTCATAATGAGTAAATATTTTATAATTAATTAATTATCCTATTTCGATAAAAACGAGAAATACAACTGTAAAATTACTTCAAAATGCGACGCGCCGGCCGTCCGAACTCAGCTTATCCTCGCAAAAGGACATTTGTAATATTAAGCATGAATTTATTATCCTATTTCGATAATGACGATAAATACAACTGTTAAATTACAACAAAATGCGAAAATGGGCATTTTACGCAAAAATCACAGTCGAGATGTTAGTAATAGGCCTCTTAACGGCTACAGCTAAGCATACAATTTCAACTAAAGTTAAACTTTCCATTGTCGACTGGACGACTATCCAGCGCAAGTGCTAGAGACCGACTGAGTAAATTTCTCTCCGGATTCAAAACGGAGCGCGTGTAGTCGATTACTTGCCGAATTTGGTTTTTTCCCGGGCCGGACTGGTTCCGTATGCATGTAGTCCGAGCCTTATTTCTACCGAATCACGTGCAACTTAAACGCGGGCGAACCAATCAGAGGCGACCGACGACAGCTCGAGCTCGGGCGAACCAATCAGAGGCGAGCGTTAATACGCGATTGTGCTGTGCAGCAGCCACAGGCAGCAGCCAGCCATTTTTTATTCTTTGTTATTGTCACACTTCACTTTATTTGAGGGATTGTTTTTAAGTAACAAGTGTTTTCGTAATTTGTGATAAAAAATGTGTTCCGAGTTCAGTTCGTCGCTTTATTGGTCTCTGTGACGAACTAAGATGTGATGTGTTGCAAACAAATGTGTACTTAAACGTGTTGATGATTGGCATACGAAAGGCAGAGGTAAATCATTGAGGTAGGTACATTAAATTCTTTAAACATCACACATGATTTATGTATTTCGCAAACTATTAAAAGTCATCTAGGGCATTAATTATAATAGGTCTATGTAAAAAACTCTTTGGATTGTTGGTTGCTTCCATTCTAATAATTAAGTAATAATTAATAAATTAAGTGTAGAGGCCTACTACATATCGACTGTGATTCCCGCGCAAAATGCCCATTTTCGCATTTTGTAGTAATTTTCCAGTTGTATTTATCGTTTTTATCGAAATAGGATAATAAATGCATGCGTAATATTACGATTACGAATCTCCACTCTGCGAGAATAAGCTAAGTTCGGACGGCAGGCGCATCGCATTTTGTTGTAATTTTGTACTTAGTTGTATTTATAGTTTTCATCGAAATAGGATAATAATTTCATTATAACATTTTTATTCCTCATGAAGTAACAATTATTCTGGTAAATTTTACTCAATAATATTATCGTAGATAAGAGAAATTCACAGTTAACTTAACGCGATTTTCGAAGTTTTTTTGGTTTTGTTTCATTTTTTTATTTCATTTGTTTAGTTCAATCCAGGAGCCCAAAAAAGTGCCCTCGCGCAATTTATGAAAATCTTTCTCTGCAATTTTGAGTTTAAATAAAAGTTAAGCGAAATTTACAACAAGCGAGGCCTCTACGTACTATGCCAATAGCTATTCTACACTATTCAATAAGTAAATACTGTTAATGTATTTTTGTTTCTGAGATAAAGAACTCCTAAATTGGCCAAAATAAAATTCTCAAAAATCACATTCAAGATGTAATAGAAGGTAATAGCCTGTTTTTTTTACCAACGACAAGAACGTTTGGAATGCCACGGCCTATGACGATTTAAGTAAAAAATGTGGCTAGTGTCACAAATGGGCACCAACATTGTACCTAGGTAGCAAGATTAGGAACTTCAGGTTTCGTGGCTTGCCCCAATCTGAAGCCCTAGGCACGCCACTGACTGCACATACATACAACAACATAGAGCGGCGATGGGCTCACTACGTACTGTCACGCTGAGTACATGTGCAGTCGCTATTTGGTGATAAGTAGACTATGGTAGAAGTCTGCTTTTGCTGTCCTCATTGCCCGGTCTCTGACTAACCCTTTGTTGATAATAGTTGTGATTAAGTATATCTATGTTTTTTTTATATAGTATAATAGAGGCACTATGTATATGGTCACCTTTGATTACAAAACTATATACGCAATCCTTAACTAAATCGTAGCGGAATAGTGGCAGCTTTGACATATATACATTTAATTTTGACGGATGTGTTTTGGCAGAATAGCAATAATTGAGGAGTGGCGGAATAAAAAATGATAATTCCACTTTTTGTAAAAAAAAAAGTTAGCAATGTCATTCGACAGAATATCATATATTACATCGCCCGTTAGGCTGGTGTGGTTAAATCATGCTAATTCATGCAGTAAATAGCCTCTGAAGTTGAAGGTTCCAAGGAGATAACGATATTTCCATGTTTAAAAATATTAAGAGGCCTATTACCTACATCTGAAATGTGATTTTTGCGTAAAATGCCCATTTTTGCATTTTGTAGTAATTTTGCAGTTGTATTTATCGTTTTTATCGAAATAGGATAATAAATTCATGCTTAATATTACAAATCTCCACTCAGCGAGAATAAGTTGAGGCGCCGGCCGGCGCGTCGCATTTTGTAGTAATTTTGCAGTTGTATTTATCGGTTTTATCGAAATAGGATAATAAATTTATTATAAAATCTATATTCCTCATGAAGTAACAATTATTCTGGTATAAATTTTGCTCAATAATATTGTCGTAGATAGGAGAAATTCACAGTTAACTTAAAGCAATTGTCGAAGATTTTTGGTTTAGAAAAAGATTTTTTTATATATAAAATCGATGATATCTAAAAATTTCGAGGCCGCTACGCACTATTCGACTATATAAAAGAAGAGAGATTCATTTTTTTTTTATTTCAGTTGTTTGGAGATCGATGAGCTCAAAAAAGTGCCTTCGCGCATTTTATGAAAATCTTTCTCTGCAATTTATGGTTTTATTAAAAAAATTAAGCACAATTTACAAAAAGCGAGGCCGCTACGAATTATTCCAATAGCTATACTACACTATTCAATAAGTCAAAACTGTTAATGTATTTTTGCTTCTGAGATCGAGAACGCCAAAATTGGCCATTTTACGCAAAAATCACGGTCGAAATATAATAGGGGCCAAGTCGGTTACTTTATTATATGTCATTTAAAATTATTGTTTGTAAGTTAAATTATTGTAAGTGCCTCTTTTTAGGGTTCCGTACCCAAAGGGTAAAAACGGGACCCTATTACTAAGACTTCGCTGTCTGTCCGTCTGTCTGTCACCAGGCGTATCTCAAGAACCGCGATAGCTAGACAGTTGAAATTTTCATAAATTGTGTATTTCTGACGCTATGACAACAAATACTAAAAACAAAATAAAATAAATATTCAAGGGGGGGGGGGCTCCCATACAACAAACGCAATTTTTTTGCCCTTTTTTTGCTCGATATCAGTGATGGCAACAGGTAGGTAGGCACTTGAAATATTCAAAAACACTCAGTTCTATTTTACTTTAATAATAAATAATAAAATTAAAATAAAATAAATATTTAAAGGGGAGCTCTCATACAACAAACGTGATTTTTATAAATAATGGCACGGAACTCTTTGTGCGCGAGTCCGACGCGCACTTGGCCGGTTTTTAATTTTTTTTTTAGTTGATGCATGTCTTGTTTACATCAAGAAGGATTTACTAAAATGTGTCTATGTAATTTTCATCCTATATATGTAGGTACCTGTGTAAGTCAAAATTGTAAATCTCGTTTTGTAATCCAATAATAAAAAAAAATGTGATCGAAGATAGTCTGGTCACCCATCCGATGGCCCCGCACCGTGATAGCCGCTAACCCACACGATCGTAGATAAAGTAAAAGCCTCCACGTATTATGCCATAGCAAATAATGAAGGTGAAATAAACACAGTTTGGAAATTCGAAAATTATGAATGTGTATAGACAATGCATTCTATGGAGTCAAGTCATTATACCTGATATTATGTAAATCATTGCATATAAGGTGGCTTCCATATTGGGCGGCGAATGCGCTTTTGCAACGGATATTTGCCCAATTATTTGTGCGCTAATTAAGGGAGACAGGGTGAGCAATCTCCCTCCACTGCCCTACAAACAGCTCTTAGGTATTACATGCATAAATATATTTACGACAATTATTATCTCCGAAGGGTTAGTCAGAGACCAGGCAACAAGGACTGCAACACAAGGGTGGTATTCCTCATACTTGAGTATCATGGCCGCCATCCTCTAGAGATGCCGCGATACACAGCAGCCGATGGAACCGGCTTAAAGCACTGCCGATACGCGGTTAGAGCGGGGCGCACTGCACGCTAGGATATGCTGTGCTATAATGTTACTGAGCTTTTTAACCACCACTGTGGTCAAAGCGTTCAAATCCTTCTACATACATACATACATATAATCACGACTATTTGTCTCAGAACGGTTAGTCAGAGACCAGGCAATGAGGATCATCAAAGCTGTCCACTGCCACAGTCCACGCATCACCGAAAAAATGGTTCAGCGTGACTGGTGGATGTATTTGTAGGTTTTGGTCCGATAGTCGCTTTTTACGACACAAAAGGGAAGGGAGGGGGGCGGTATATTTCTTTGAGTGAGACGCTATACCATACGGCTCTATATATAATATGTACGTATGTGTTTTATATCCTGCGCAGCCATACAATGTTGGTATACCTCATACTTAGAGTATCATGGCCTCCATCCTTCAGAGATGCCGCGATACACGCATGCTGCCGATGGTACCGGCCGCTAGAGCACCGCTGATAAGCATCTACGGGATGTGATGTGGTAAATTATATTGAGCTGGTTAATGAACGGCTACTGCAACCCATAGACGCAGTCTATGGGTAGTAGACTAAGCAATGTATGGGTAGACCAAGAATATCATTTAAGCGTTGCCAACCGTTTAATACTACAACAGGGAGCTCATTCCACAACCTGAATGTATGAGGAAGCTCCTCTGAAACAGCACTGATGTATAGTTTATATGGTACGGTTCTAAGGTGTGAGGATATACTGATGGCGAGTGCGATGGTAGAAGGTAAGCCTTATGGGCATTTTGGCGAATAATATCTATTAGACAAGTGCTTTTTTTGCATTTATAAACAATGATGGTATACCTACCTCATATCTCGAGTAACATGGCCTCCATCCTCCAGAGATGCCGCGATACACGCCAGCCAATCGCACCGGCGGCCGTTAAAGCACCGCCGATACGCATCTGCGGTTAGGGCGGGGCGCACTGGACGCAGGGATATGCTATGCTACATGCTTCGATCACATAAAACCTGGATGCACAATCAACGCTCTCAAAACGTCCGTTCAAAAAGAGTACGTTGTGATATGTTTAGGTACGCATATCGTGTGCTAGATATGACTGTGTCGACATGACGAAAAACTCCTTAAATATTTTACTTTTTCTAAAACACATATACGTCAAACGTATATGTCAACTTTCATAACCGTGTCGCGTAACGGTGAAAGAATACTACCACCACCTCTCTTCCCTTGGGTGTCGTAAAAGGCGACTAACGGACTAAGGACTGCAGATTAACCGCCTCTGTGGTCTAGTGGCTAAGCCACCGGTTTCAGACCCAAAAGTCCCGAGTTCGATTCCCAGCGGGGGGTACATCTTTGTGTGCTTGGTTTGGTTGGTGGTAGGGCTGTTAAATCCGCCTGACTAGCTACCACCATCTTATCTAAGTCTGTCGCCATTACAACGATGTTTATAGCATTGTTGTGTTCCGACTGTTTGAGATAAGATAGCCAGTTCTTCAGTGGTTGAGGACTCCGGGTGAAGCGCTCTTCCACCTTCGGTCTTATTGTCATCAGGTGAGATGAAGAACAAGCGCTTACCCGTTGTAGAATAAAAAAAAGATACTTCCAACAGCATAGAGCGGCGATAGGCTCACCACCTTTCACGCTAAGCACATGTGCAGTCGCTAATTGGTGAAAAGTGAACTGTGGTAAAGAACTGCTTTTGCTGTCCTCATTGTCTAGTCTCGGACTAACCCTTCGGGGATAATAGTCGTGATTATATGTATGACTATGTATGTATGTATGTATATATCAACGCTGCCACTCTTGCTCTACGATTTTGTATGGGATTGTGTATCTAATTTTTATATGTAATCGAAGGCTATTATGTTACTGAGCTGGGAGTTATTGTTTCACTTTAACAACTATCGCAGTACCTTTGAAGTACAAGAGCATTGCTTTGCTAGCTTATTTATTTAAAACTAATTTTAAAATAATCGAACTAGCGAAGCCATGTACTTCTACTTGAAAGGTATTCAGATAGACGAAAACAACATGCTTTTGTCTGAAAACGGTAACTTATGTCTTCTAGCAGTGTGATTATAGCATCGCTGCCCGTGTGACGCCGGCTCTATGTCGCAACGGCGTGGCGTAACAATGACTACCGAATGTATAAATTCGCGCGTAATTGTAGAGAGTAAAGTGTGAGAATCAATTTGTAGGTGCGGCTTAAGACACAAGCGGAGGCGATTTGTAAAAATTTTAACTAACAATTATTACTAACTGACTGATGTACTTTGATCAGACGGTGACGTTCTCGTTAAAGGTCAGGTCAAGAGTACCCTAAACCGTCGATCATGCATAAATGATATGAAGTACGTTATGAGAGTAAGTGAATAATAGGATGTGTGTCAGGATTATAGCAAATGGAAAGCTGTGGTCTCTGCCTACTTCTCCGGGATGCAGGCGTGATGTATGTAGGTATGTAACTAACAAACAAATATTGGGCTGGCGCAGCGACCCAAAATGAGTTTTAGTCGTCAGCGTATAAACTGCTGGGCACAGGCCTTCCTACATAGACTACAGCACAGGGGAGAATTGGGTTATAACCCACTACACTGGTCCAATGCGGGTTCGTCTTGTGTGTGTCTTGGACTCAGATAATAAAAGCGGTTTTACGTGCCTTAGCACGGAGGAGCTCTTATTTTTTTTTTAATTTGACCGCTATTAGCTCAATTTTATTCATGAATTTGACCCAACCACTACTTTGGCCCGACTTTGCGAAAGATGCTTTACCCGGACGATAGCAAATTGTACGCCTTAGCCACTGTGCCTAGCGGATTTAAATGAATTCAGTAAACAAGTGCAGTATATTCTGGTAAACTTTCTATTGCAGTCGCTTACATGACAGACTGAATTAAACGCAGTAAAATCCGCCAACGGTAGCTAGTTTTAGTGTATTGTTAAACAAAAACTATATCGAAGAATGATCTCCCGCTCCGCTTATGAATATGCACCACTCAGAAAGTCCAATCAGCAGTACCAATCACTGCCGTTAAGAGACTGCCAACGATACTGTTACTGGACTGCGTGTGGGGCCACTAAAGGAGCGGTTTATTTATATTTGTAAGTGTGTAACCTAACCTAAGTAAAGAAATTCACCTAATTGTAATAAACACATTTCAATTTAAAATTTTAAAGTATTTAGCTTCTATACGAGGAGGTTTCAAGGCAAAGTGCTTAGACGGAATTATTGAAATCAAGTCATCGTTGCAGTTGCAATTGATAGGTAATGGATTAGGTACGCCCGAAACTAATAACCTATCTCTAGATTTTTAGCCTACTAGAGTGAGAAAGACTTAATTTGTATTGAGCTTTATGTAAAATAACCGTGTCGCGTATCGGTAAAGAATACTGCCATCCCCTCTCTTCCCCTGGGCGTCGTAAAAGGCGACCAACTCTAAAGTCAGCACATACATCCAACAGATTAGAGCGGCGATGGGCTTACCACTCGACATGCTGAGCACATGTGCAGTCGCTATTTGGTCAAAAGTGGACTATGACAGAAGACTGCTTTTGCGGTCTTCCATTGTCTAGTCTCTGACTAACCCTTCGAGAATAATACTCGTGAATGTATGTACACACACACGGCTTCAGATCAACCTACCCAAAACTGTCTCTACAATCAATTTTGAATGTTATTGTTTGGCTCTAAGGATCAATATTCATTGGAGAAATTTGACAATTTAGGGTTGAACTCTAATTTTAACGATGGCGGCCTTTGCCCAGCAGTGGGACAGTATACAGGCTATAGTCGGCTATACTATGTACGTCGAGGAAGTTCCCGGTAAACCACTTTTCAGCGATATTCGCTTGCGATCCATTCCTTATGTAATTTTAAGATCTTTTGGAACTCGCTCGTCTCGTGGCCGCGCGTAACTCAGGGCCCAGCAAACGCACCGAGGACAATTAAGATCCAGATCTATTGTTGTAATGGGTTTAGGTCTTGGGGAAAGTTGGCTATCGGCGGGCCGGTCGGTGTATGTATACCGGTATTTGGGTCACATTCGAAAAGTGGACACTCGCGGTTCGCGGTACAGACGCCAGAAGGAGGATGCTAGGTTATAAATATTTTAACGCTAATTTTGTAGCAAACAATTTTTTTTTTTAAAAACGTTGGAAAAAGTTCCACGAGGCAGATTCGAACCTGCACCCTTCTGACAATCCGCTTCAGCTGCTCTTCTAATTAAGATGTTGATGGACGTAGTTGTTGACATTTAATGGACGCCTTAGGCTTTCAAAGTAAATTTAAAAAAAAAAATTGTTTATTTCATACAAATTCAGTACAAACAAATAGTAGGTGTTACTTTTATTAATTTCGGCAGGTTGGATAAGTCCACGGTAGTTTAATTGGATGACGGAGGATGCTAGGGTTTGTATGAACTTTTTTGTCCGACCAAATAGCTATGTGATGTAATACTACATCGCTATACTTATACCAGGTATTTTGAGCTAAACTCATGTTACTATGGTGCTAATTCAAAATCGTAGTCCGTTCAGAGTTGTGCTGTACTAAATGTGTCAGTTGCAACAATAGAACTTATATTATTCTGTGACAATAGTAAGTAATAAACTTGTAGTGCAATATCACTAGTAGTATAAACTAGTAACTATCTCTTATCTACCTAGCGTTATCATCTGAGTAGTAAGAATTGTATAGTTTGTAGTCACACACATAATAGCCTAAGTATGAAAACAAGAATGAGCAATAACCGGAGGTCCAGAGTTTAATTCCCAGGATGGGCCCGCGTTTTTTTTTATTCTTTTTTAAATTTGTTTTCGCTCACACCAATTATCTATAGCCCAAGATAATCTTCAATTGAAAGTCGCAAATATGGTTAAACTAGATAACGGTTAAATATACGAAAACACCCAGGCCTGAAATCAATTCAGAAAATCAGTTTTCTATAAATTGACCCGACCGGGAATTGACCCCGAGACCTCAGAGATGGTGCGACGCCAGACCCGGCGCGCTAACCACTCGACCACGGAGGTCGTCGATCGCGTTTGTGATTACCATCCCGCATTTGAGTAGCGTGGTGATTGAAAAATACCCATAAGAGGCCTATTACATCTCGAATGTTATTTTTGCGTAAAATGCCCATTTTCGCATTTTGTAGTAATTTTGCAGTTGTATTTATCGTTTTTATCGAAATAGGATAATAAATTCATTATAAAATCTTTATTCCTCATGAAGTACTTAACAATTACTCTGGTATAAATTTTGCTCAATAATATTATCGTAGATAGGAGATATTCACAGTTAACTTATAGTGATTTTCGAAGTTATTGGTTTAGAATAAGATTTTTTCATATATAAAATCAATGATATCTAAAAATTCCGGGGCCACTCTACGCACTATTCGACTATATAAAAGATAACATTATAATTTTTTTATTTCACTTCTTTAGAACAGTAGTTCAATCGATGAGCTCAAAAAAGTGCCTTCGCGCACTTTATGAAAATATTTCTCTGCAATTTTAGGTTTAATTAAAAAGTTAAGCATAATTTACAAAAAGAGAGGCCGCTACGCACTATTCCAATAGCTATTCTACACTATTCTATAAGTCATTCATAATTGTTAATGTATTTTTGTTTCTTAGATCCATAACGCCAAAATATATGGCCATTACGCAAAAATCACAGTCGAGATGTAATAGGCCTCTTAAGAACTATTATTTATTTTGTGCCTTAAGTTATATCAAATACTTAGATTTCAATGATGGAGCCCTTTTCACAGCAGTGAGACAGTATTATGGCTCTATAAGGCGACTGTAAAATACCGCAAGAAACTTCAAGGGCTGGTCAGGTTAAGTGTTTTAGACATGACGAAAATGTCAATAAAGAAATTCGTGTTTTGTTATTTTTTATTAAATAATTTTATGAATTTTAATTTTTATAGTCTTTGAGTATCTAATTTATTTTAAAACAATCACATAAGAAAAATAAAAAGAAATAATTAACTATTAAATAAAGATTATTTACAACGCGCGGGCAGCGGCCGGCCGTTGACCCGTCCACGTCAGCTGGGCGATAAGTACCTACGTTAGTCTTTAATCATTTTTGTCATGTTTAAAACACTTGACCTGACCAGCCCTTGAAGTTTCTTGCGGTTTCTAGCAGTCACCTTATATACTTTACTATAACCAAATCTACCATTGTAGTTTAAATAATTAGCAATGCTTATTTAAACCACAATGGCAGATTTGGTAGTGGCTGTGGGCTAGTCGTATTTACCGCTTCAACAGGTGTTTTAGAGTGGAGACCCGGTCTCGGACCCGTTCGCCCAGTAAGTTTGCCCGTCATACCATAAATGGACCCGTTCACCCCTTGAAATATTAAATGCTTCTGTTCGCCCCTATAAATAAATAAGTAAAGGTACAGTTGTCAAGAAACTGGTTAAATGCTTAGTTCTCAAAAATAGTGGGTAACAAGGTAAATTAAAGGTAACTATCGTAAATTAATTTAAGTTAATACAGGCACAATAAAACGAGGAGCTCGATGGCGCAGAGGCTAGCGCGTTCGGCTTGCGATCTTGCTCGCTAAGCCTCTTTCTCAATGCCGGGTCACTGGATGGGTGACCAAATTAATAAAAAAACATCTCGAGCTCCTTCGTGCTTTGGAAGGCACGATAAGCCGTTGGTCCCGGTTGTTGTCGTAAGATGACAGTCCTTAAAACCCACCAACCCGCATTGGGCCATCGTGGTGGGTTATGGCCCCTATATCCCCATGTGTGCTATTGTCCACGTGGGAGGCCTGTGCCCAGTAGTGGGACGCTAATAGGCTGATGATGAAAACAAGTTTAATTATAAAAAAATATATGTATGACTGTTTTGTTTTTGATCTAAATATTACAAGGGGCGTACGGGTGCTAAATAAAAAAATATTGAAAATATTTTCGCCCCACATTAAGACGCGAATGGGTACCTTGGTAGGGGGCGAAAGGGTATTTTTAGGAAAAGGGGCTAAAGATGAGGGGCGAACGGGTGCGAGACCGGAGACCCGAAAGATCCTGTTCCGGAACGAGACTGCATGCAATGATGACCGCAAAATCACTTGACTGATTTTGCGCTCCTAATTGCATAGTCTCTAGCCTTTAAGGGATATTAGTCGAGATTGTATGTTGTAAGGGCAACATCGTCACAATTCGCCCTTGTCTACTGCTAGGCACTTGAGCTTCTGAACTTGGGCTTTGGTTCTATGGAGAATTACTTCATTCCGGTAGTCCACGTATCACCAAATAACAACTGCAGTCTACACATTGTACACATGTGCTCAGATGGTTTTTTTCTATCATACTTTATAGTATTCGTGGCCCCATCTTTTACTAGGTACTTACCTTTATTGTATTGTATTGTTTGCAACACGCTCGTTTCATGGCCCTCCCTTCATAGATCGGAATATAGGCGACAATTAAGATCCCGATCTATTGTTGTAAATGGGTTTTGTACGCGGCGAAAGTCTGCCTAGATATAGTCTAGATTCTGTATTCAGTTCATATCACGGCTCTTGCGTGGGTTTGAGTTCTGCGCGTGTTTCATAATTTTTCAATGCAAATCCCGGGCTTCTGATGACCATCCCGCATTTAGCACGTGTGGTGAATAAACCAATACCATCGATTGTAGCGATGTGCGTGGTGATAAACCCATCGATTGTAGCGATGATGTCTTGACATCAACGACAGAGGCCTTTGCAGCCCGCGACTGCGTCCGCGTGAAAAACATATCCGTGACGAATTTCCAAAAAAAAAAAAAATTAATCTTGTCCTGACAATATTACAAACTGATCTGTGTTTCAAAAATGCTGGCTGGGAAAATTATAACAGCATTAAGTATAATGCTGTTATAATTTTCCCAGCCAGTATAGGTGGTATGGTATACATTCTGTCAAAAAAGTTTCGGGAACGGATGATTTGTTTATGGTTCCAAATTAAATTTTTTGTTTTTTTTGTTGTTAGATTGGCACAACTGTTATCCATTTTGGCGCGGAGTTTGAGTTGCATCCGTTATTTAGATTAAATACAGTGCTGTTTTTAGTTAGTTTATATCTAGTGTGTATTGGGAATTTCATAATGGATAAAAACATCGAACAAAAAGTTTGTCTTAAATTTTGCGTCGCCAATGGAATTTCATGTTCGGAGTCACTGAAAATAGGCTTACGGTGAGTCGACTTTATCAAAAACACGTGCTTAAGAGTGGTACAAAGCGTTTAAAAGCGGTCGAGATGTGATGGTAGATTTGCTTCGCTCTGGTAGGCCATCAACGTCTTCAACTGAAGTTGACATCGCAAAGGTGAAGGAAATGTGACTGAAAATTCTCATTCAAGTTTGAGAGAGCCGCTGAACTTTCTGTGTCTGACGAGTCCATCCGTATCATTTTAAATAATCACTTATGTATGAAACATGTTAAAACCACGCCAAAGTCGATCAAAAGTCAAAGTCATGTTGCCTGTTTTCTTTGACTATCGCGGTGTTGTACACTCGGAATTCTTGCCGGAAGGTCAAAGGGTAAATAAAGAATATTATTTGAGCGTTATGCGGCGTTTAAGAGAGCAAATTCGACGAAAAAGACCAAATTTGTGGAAAGAAAATTCATGGATTTTGCACCACGATAATGCGCCTTCGCACAAGGCCATCATTGTGAACAAATTTTTGACCAAAAACTCAACAAATACCATCGAGCAACCACCTTATTCACCAGATATGGTTCCAGCCGACTTATTTATTTTTCCTAAACTCAAATTACCACTTCGTGGCACCCGTTTTCATTCGGCAAAAGACATAAAGGAGAATTCGCGACGAGAACTAAACTCAATTCCGGAAAAAGAAAGTTTTGATAATTGGATTGATCGTTGGCGTAAGTGTATCGTTTCTGAAGGACCATACTTTGAAGGCGATAATATAAATTTGGATGAATAACTAACATTTTGTGTATTATTGATCTTTTCCCGGTACTTTCTTGACAGAGTAGTACCTATGTAATATAACATTATAAAATTTTAACTGTGTCGCTGCAAAGAATACACCACCCCCTCTCTTCCCTTGGGTGTCGTAAAAGGCGAGTAACGGACTAAAGACTGCGCACATACATCCAACCTTATAGAGCGGCGATGGGCTCACAACCTGTCACCTTGATTGAGCACATGCGCAGTCGCTATTTGGTAAAAAGTCGATTATGGCAGAGGACTGCTTTTGGCGTCCTCATTGCCTAGTCTCTGAATAACTCTTCGGGGATAATAGTCGTAATTATAGGTAGGTAAAATTATAATGAAATGTTATTCTCCTTATAATTATTATTTTAATAGTAGATAATAATTACTGATAATTAGAATATTTAGTGGTAAATGATATTCCTCACCAAACTCCTTGAGTATCAGGAAAGCTTTGGGACGATCTCACACGGGCTTCTTGAGAGAAGTAAGTGTCGACTAAGATCACCAAGAATTCCTAACTTGAAGTTTGCATGGGCCACCGTATCGTATATGTCTGCTAACAATAATTCTTATTCTAATGTTCGCACGGTGGTGTCTAGTTTTGGAGAATGGTCCGGCTAACGAGTGTCTGTGGCGGGCAGCTTAACCAATTACGTTTGTACGTATACGCGTAAAGCTTTAGGGATAGGGTTCCCTGTCTGATATCGAAAGCCGTTCGCTCGGTTAATTTACTCAAAATTATTGATGTGGATGATGCTACGTCTCGTCTACGATCAAAAGTGACTCATGTTACGTCTCCGCTGCACCAGTTGTCTTCGCGTCTGGACTCCACTCCCACTTAACATCAGGTGGAGTGTAGTAATTTGCCGGATTTCCTATAAAAATAAAATCTTGAATCACACAAATATTATAAAGGCGAAAGTTTGTGAGTGTGTATGTTTGTTACTCTTTCACGTAAAAACTACTAACTGGATTTGGTTGAAATTCGGCATACAAATAGTTTATAACCTGGATTAACACATAGGATACTTTTTATTTCGATATTCTCACGGGAACGTATGGATGGATGTTTGTTACTCTTTCACGTAAAAACTACTTAATGGATTTGAATGAAATTCGGCATACAGATAGTTTATAACCTGGATTAACCAAAGGATACTTTTTATCCCGATATTCCTACGGGAACGGGAACCACGCGGGTGAAACCGCGAGCGGCCGCTTGTCTTGAATAATTATACGTACATACGTATGCACATATTATCATGACTATAATGAATGTTTTCTCCAAAGGGTTAGTCAGATACTAGGCAATGAGAACGACAAGAGCAGTACACTGCTACACTATTTCCACGTTTAATCAATTAACAACTGCACAGGGGCTCAGCGTGATAGATGACAGTGGGCAGGTTAGCCCATCGCAGCTTTTTGCTGTTAAATGAATTTGCAGTCTTCAGTCCGTTAGTCGCCTTATACGACACGCAACAACATATTGGTTAGTAAAATACATAATACTCGTATAAGTATGTTCTTTTGTTTTTTTTATAATTTTCGACCAAACGCCATTCGATTATAGTTAGGCGACCTCTCGGAAGGTTCTAGAAAGTGAATGCTGCATCGACGCAGTGGCATAATGCACGGGTTTCTCACGAGTCGCAAGCGGTGCGTTCACTAATTTAGTACTACATACACTACATACACCTATTTTTCCCTTTTATATTTAACTACTTACATACATACATATGATCACGACTATTATCCCCGAAGGGTTAGTCAGAGACTAGGCAATGAGGACCGCAAAAGCAGTCCTCTGCCATAGTCCACTTTTCACCAAATAGCGACTGCACATGTGCTCAGCGTTACAGGTGGTGAACGAACCCGTCGCCGCTCTATGCTGTTGGATGAATGTGCAGTATTTAGTCCGTTAGTCGCCTTTTACGACACCCAAGGGAAGAGAGGGGGTGGTAGTGTTCTTTCACCGCTACGAGACGTGTCAATAAAAAAAATACATTATGAATACATAAACATAAAGCATTACTTACCTTAAATCACAATACATTCTGTCAAAAAAGTTTCGCGAACGGATGATTTGTTTATGATTCCAAATTAAATTTTTTGTTTTTTTTTGTTGTTAGATTGGCACAACTGTTATCCATTTTGGCGCGGAGTTTAAGTTGCATCTGTTATTTAGATTAAATACAGTGCTATTTTTAGTTAGTTTATATCTAGTGTGTATTGCGAATTTCATAATGGACAGAAACATCGAACAAAGAGTTTGTCTTAAATTTTGCGTCGCTAATGGAATTTCGTGTTCGGAGTCACTGATTATGTTACAGAAGGCTTACGGTGAATCGACTTTATTAAAAACACGTGCTTATGAGTGGTACAAAGCGTTCAAAAGCGGTCGAGACGTGATGGAAGATTTGCTTCGCTCTGGTAGACCATCAACGTCTTCAACTGAAGTTAACATCGCAAAAGTGAAGGAAAGGTGACTGAAAATCCTCATTCAAGTTTGAGAGAGATAGCCGCTGAACTTTCTTTGTCTCACGAGTCGATCCGTATCATTTTAAATAATCACTTGGGTATGAAACTTGTTGCCGCTCGGCTAGTCCCAAAAGACCTAAATTTTCTCCAAAAACACAATCGCATAAGAGTTGCTGAGGACATGCTAGAACGAGTCTTGTCTCACGAGTCAATCCGTACCATTTTAAATAATCACTTGGGTAAGAAACTTGTTGCCGTTCGGCTAGTCCCAAAAGACCTAAATTTTCTCCAAAAACTCAATCGCATAAGAGTCGCTGAGGACATGCTAGAACGAGTCAATCCGACCCAACATTCATGCAACGCATTGTAATTGGTGACGAGACGTGGGTTTACTAGTTTGACATGCAAACTAGTCGACGAGCTTCGGAGTGGCGCCTTCCGACTGAACCGAAACCGAAAAAACCACGCCAAAGTCGATCAAAAGTCAAAGCCATGTTGACTGTTTTCTTTGACTATCGCGGTGTTGTGCACTCGGAATTCTTGCCGGAAGGTCAAACGGTAAATAAAGAATATTATTTGAGCGTTATGCGGCGTTTAAGAGAGTAAATTAGACGAAAAAGGCCAAATTTGTGGAAAGAAAATTCTTGGATTTTGCACCACGATAATGCGCCTTCGCACAAGGCCATCATAGTGAACGAATTTTTTATCAAAAACTCAACAAATACCATCGAGCAACCACCTTATTCACCAGATATGACTCCAGCCGACTTCTTTCTTTTTCCTAAACTCAAATTACCACTTCGTGGCACCCGTTTTCATTCGGTAGAAGACATAAAGGAGAATTCGCGGCGAGAACTGAACTCAATTCCGGAAAAAGCGTTTAAAAAATTTTTGGATGATTGGATTATTCGTTGGCGTAAGTGTATCGTTTCTGAAGGAGCATACTTTGAAGGCGATAAAATAAATTTGGATGAATAACTAACATTTTGTGTATTATTGATCTTTTCCCGGTACTTTCTTAACAGAGTAGTATGCCATAATGCCTACATAAGAATTTTAATAATTGTAACAACCTCTGTGACAGACAAGGGAATAATACACCTACTTGTATTATTTTTATAACATGCACTTTCGATATCACACCAGCAGCCAGATAACCTGACAACCAAACAGACATGGCAAAGTTATGTTTAAGACAGTTTGAGCTAGATCTAGACCTAAGATCTAGGTGCAAACCGCCCATGCAGCCCTATTAGCGGTGATTGGCAATTGGCATGACGTGTCTAGTAGGTTTCAAGATCCTATATCGTCTACAAACAGAATTGTATTGCGTTTCGTAGAAATTTTGTGTAGGAAAACTAAGGGCTATGTTGTGACCGCTCATTATTAATTCAATTTAATTCAATTCAATATCATTCATTCAATAATTTCAAGCGTATGGTTTGCGATCTTACCAGTTAAGCAACTCTCGCAATGCCAGGTCACTGGATGGCTGACCAAATAAAAACATCTCGAACTCCTCCGTGCTTCATAAGGCACGTGATGCCATTTTGGTCTTAGTTATAATGAAATACATACATATAATCACGACTAAAATCCCCGAAGGGTTAGTCAGAGACTAGGTATTGAGGACAGCCAAAGCAGTCCTCTATCATAGTCCACTTTTCATCAGTTTTAGTTTTAGTCGCCTCTGTGGTCTAGTGGATAAGCCACCGGTTTCAGACCCAGAGGTCCCGGGTTCGATTCCCAGCGGGGGTACATCTTTGTGTGCTCGGTTTGTTTGGTGGTAGGGCTGTTAAGTCCGCCTGGCTAGCTACCACCATCTTATCTAAGTCTGTCGCCATAACAACGATGTTTATAGCATTGTTGTGTTACGTACAGTTTGAGATAAGATAGCCAGTTCCTCAGTGGTTAAGGATTCTGGGTGAAGCGCGCTTCCTCCTTCGGCCTTATCGTCACTTACCATCAGGCGAGATGCCTCCATCTCCAAGTGCTTACCCGTTGTGGAATAAATAAAAAAAACCAAATAGCGACTGCACATGTGCTCAGCGTGACAGGTAGTGAGCCCATCGCCGTTTGTAGTCAAATGGCAGTAAGTAGTTAAAACCTTTTTCCTGCATTGAGCCAGCGTAGTTGATTATGATTTGACGACCTCCTTGGTCGAGTGGTTTGTACACCGGTTTTCATGGTGTCGCCATCTCTGAGGTCCCGGGTTTGATTCCCGGTCGGTTCAATTTAGAGATTATTATTTTTCTAAATTGTCTCGGGTCTGGGTGTTTTGTATGTATAATAAGTATGTATTTAAGTACTTTAAGTAAGTTTATCCGTTGTCTAGTAACCATTTAACGAGTTTCATATCGAAGCCCAATTACTAAATAAATAAATAAAAATTTCCTACACTCACCTGTGTGTGAGTGTAGGAAATTTTTATTTATTTATTTATTATAGACTTATCGATAGTACTATTAGTTATACGGTGCCGCAACTAAATGCGCATAAAACTTGCTTTACCATGTCTTCTTTTGTTTTAATACCTTAATGGCTTTAACACTGACTGTGGGTACTCATTTAAAGCAACTTCAACCAATTTCAAAACGACTGTCATACCTTGACAGTCGCTAACAAACGCCAAGATTTGTAATTTCGATACAGTCTCAACTCGCAATTCGGAACTGACATAAATGGAGCGAGAAATGTATGAATTATTGATGAGTTTTATAGGCGTAAGTAGACATTCAAAAGAGAACCTTACTGTTAATGCAACAAGGGTCTGCGTAAAGGCTTCACTGTTAATTGCGTATGCCGTGTTCGTGTGTGAACTTACACTTAAGTTAAGAGTGCCACGAAACGTGTGCTGTCGATTGTATATGTATTCATCATTTGTTTTGTAGGGACACCAATCACATGATTTTTACTGTACTCATAGAAAATCTACATACGAGTACATAAATAGGATATAATCACGATTATTATCCCCGAAAGGTTAGTCAGAGACTAGGCAATGAGGACCGCTAAAGCAGTCCTCTATTATAGTCCACTTTTACCAAATAGCGATTGCACATGTGCTAAACGTGACAGATGGTGAACCCAATCGCCGCTCTATTCTGTTGGATGTATGTGCAGTCTTTAGTCCGTTAGCCGCCTTTTACGACACATAAGGGAAGAGAGGTGATGGTAGTATTCTTTCACCGTTACGCGAAACGTGCAACCCCTTGAGCACCGTTAACCCTTTATAAGGCAGTGGCATATATATTGCCACCATATTTTGAACTTTATACAATTGAAATAAGGTCGAAAACAATGAAATATTTGAACATGCTGTGCCCGTTAAAGGGTTAAACCAGACACAATTGAAAATCAATTGTTTCGAGGCGGTCTTATGATACTTGACTTATTAAATTAGAAAATCATTGGCCACGAATGTGTGTTCGCGCATACTCATAAGTCTTACAATATAAAGAAAACATCCAGAACCAGAACCAAATTAGAATATCAGTTATTTCTAAATTGAGCAGATCAGGGAATTAAACCAGGGAGCCCTTAAAAATGACGATTTCAGAACCGGCGCGGGCGTGCTAACCACTCGACCACAGAGGTCCTTAAATCGACATTACCTTAAACAATATTTAATCGAATGTAATTTTTTTACAGGTACACCGATTCCAACATCGTCGAAGCTGGGTAAAGAAATCGATTCAAGATCTACACACATTTATGAGTAAGTAAACTAAATTAAATTTGTTTACGCTTAGACCAATATTTATCTAGCTAGTCCAAGATAAGTATTCTTTTGAAACTTTAATATGGTAAGAAAACGGATAAATATACATAAAAATTGAAAAAGCACCCAGACACGAAATCAATTTAGAAAAACAGTTTTTCTTTCAATTGACCCGACCGGGAATTGAACCTGGGACCTCAGAGACTCGACAACGGAGGTCTATATCCCCTAAGGGTTAGTCAGAACCTAGGCAATGAGGACCGCAAAATCAGTCCTCTGCCACAATCCACTTTTCACCAAATAACAACTGCACATGTACTCAGCGTGATGAGTGGTGAGCCCATCGCTGCTCTATGTTGTTGGATGTAGTAGTCTTTAGTTCGTAAGTCGCCTTTTACGACAGCCAAGGGAAGAGAGAGGGTAGGAAGTATTCTTTTAGTAAACTGCTATACCACACGGCTCAGGTAAATATAGCAACGTAACACTACTAACAAATTACCAAGAATGTATTTTTTTTTCAATTACATTCATACATACCTTCGATCAACAATACAACTAGATGTCAGGTCGGCGATAAAATGTGTCTCGGTAAATAAGAGCGCACTTGAGAAGTGAGCTCTTATTTTCTCGTCAGGCATAACAAGAAAAAGTACTTTGTTTGTTGCCTCTTAAGGTTAATTTTACCACTAAATGTTAATGACGTCTTTTCTTTTTTATGTGACAGGAGTAATTTATTGCTTTGAAAAAGTATTTATTCACGTGGACAGAAATTTAGCTTTGATTTTGTACGTGACGCGTTATCTATTTTGTATTGTTGATCTGAGATACATACAATATAATCACGAATATTATCCCCGAAGGGTTAGTCAGAGACTAGGCAATGAGGACAGCAACAGCAGTCCTCTGCCATAGTCCACTTTTCACAAAATAGCGACTGCACATGCGCTAGCGTGACATGTGGGTAGCCCAACGCCGCTCTATGCAGTTGGATGTATGTGCAGTCTTTAGTCCGTTAGTCGCCGTTTACAACACCCAAGGGAAGAGAGGGGGTGGTATTATTCTTTCACCGCTACACGACACGGTTAGTTCAAATTAACAAATGTTTTTTTATACTTTCAGGTCCTGCCGTCAGGTGCCTAAAATCAAAGTGGGTCCAGACCTCAGGAGTGCCAGGAAACCCAAACAGAACAACAGGTTTGTATGCATCATCACTCATCAGCCTGTAAACGTTCCACTGCTGGGCATGAAATTCTTTTTATTTTACTGAAGGGTAGCACTTAGTTTTCGTGTAAATAGACCTAAAAATAAAGATTTAATATTAGATATTATAATATCATCATTATCGAAATAAAACACTTTTTACAGATTAACTCGCGTTTAGTTTACTACTTTACATCGTTTTTTATATTATCGAACCCTTCGAACCCTTTACAGGGTCCGTGGTCACGTGGTCACGTGGTCAGTAAATTAAACGCGGGTTAATCCGTAAAAAGTGTTTCATTTCAATGTGTAGTGCTCCCTTAAACCTCAGAAAACATTATTACATCATCATCATCAGCCTATAAACGTCCTACTGCTGTGCACAAGCCTCCCACGTGGACAACAGCACGTGGAGATATTGGCCCACAACCCACCACGCTGGCCCAATGCGGGTTGGTGAGTTTTATCGACTGTCATCTTATGGCAACAACCGGGACCAACGGCTTAGCGTGCCTTCCGAAGCACGGAGGAGCTCGAGATATTTTGGATTTGATCAACCATCCAGCGACTAGGTGGCATTTGCGATAGTTGCTTAGCCGATCGTAAGCCGAACGCGCTGGCCGCTGCGCTATCGAGCTCCTCGTTATTCATATTAGCAATTATTTTTCTATGATATTAGTAAGTGTAAATTAACTACCACTGTCTGAGAAATGCTTTTATTAGTTACAAGAATACTTTAGCCCCTCAAATTTTTAGAGTAGGTACGATTTAACTGTAGCTCAGGTTTTTTGTTTAAAATATAATTATGTAACTATATATTTTTTTCATTTATTTATCACATAAAAAACATTACAAATGAATTTGACGTATAAGCATTTAAGAAACCACCATACCAACTTTATAATTATTGTTTTATTTTATTGCTTAAATTTTATTTCGTTTTTGCAGACCAACTTCTGGTGAAAATGTGATATTCATAGTTTAATAGTCAATAGTCAATAGTCAAAATATATTTAATTAATAAACTCATTTAATAAGTACTTTGAAACGTCCAAATATTTTTTAACCTACCACCCATTCAGGACATCATTTTTTAACTGTGGCAAAGAAAGGGCGCAAGAAACCACAGCGCACAGAAGCAACGACATTTATAAAATATATATATATTATATGTCGTTACCAGGTCACAAAATACTAAATATGAATTTGAATGTAAATAGTTTAATTAAATATGGTGCTCTATATAAATTAATTATAGGCAATTAGAAATAGCTGTTGGAGTAGGTACTTGGAGCATTTCAGACCCAAGCTGTTTTGTCTTCTGTATAATCCGACACTTTATAATAAGCTTTTTTATAAAGCTTTTCTTTGATTTTGATTTTAAATTTATCAAGATCTAATTTCTGAATATCATTTGGTACTTTGTTGTATAATCGTACACACAGACCCTTAAAAGAATTATTTATTTTATGGAGCCTAGTATAAGGCACTGCTAATTTGTTCTTACTTCTAGTATTTAATTTGTGAATATCACTGTTTTTTGAAAACATTTCAATATTTTTATGAACATACACAAGATTTTCATAAATATATTGTGATGCAACTGTCATTATACTTATATCCTTAAATCTCTCTCTGAGAGAGTCACCAGCCTGTAGGTTATATATTGCTCGAATAGCCCTCTTCTGCAGCACAAAGATAGTTTGAATGTCGGCAGCATTTCCCCACAGTAAAATGGCGTACGACATTACACTATGAAAGTAACTGAAATAAACTAATCTAGCTGTATCAACGTCAGTTAACTGACGGATCTTCATTACTGCATAAGCCGCAGAGCTAAGTCTATTCGACAATTTAGCTATATGTGGGCCCCACTGAAGCTTGGCATCCAACGTGATGCCTAGAAACACAGTGGTGTCCACAGGATTCACATTCTTATCTTTAATTTGTACACTAGTTATTACCTGCTTAACATTAGGCAATACAAATCTTACACATTTGGTTTTTCCCTCGTTTAATAGCAAGTTATTAACACTAAACCAGTGAACAATCTTTGAGACCGCATTATTCACATCGTCATAATTTGGGTGTCGTCGTTTCACTTTGAATAAAAGTGAAGTATCATCAGCAAACAATACTATCTCATGACTGTCTTTTACAAAATAAGGTAAGTCATTAATATAAACCAAAAACAAGAATGGACCAAGTATTGAACCCTGCGGAACTCCCATTTTAACCACTGATCCCGGAGATCTTTTACCGTTAATGTCGACCTTTTGAATCCTGTTCCTCAAGTATGAGATCAGAAGGCTCAAAGAAGCATCCCTAATTCCATAGTGGTTAAGCTTCCTGACCAAAGTTTCATGTAAAACACAATCAAAAGCCTTGGATAAATCACAAAATACCCCTAGGGCATCCTGTGATTCCTCCCAGGTATCAAATATTTGGATTAAAAGCTCAACACCGGCGTCAGTTGTAGAGCGACCCCTAGTAAAACCATATTGTTTACAATGTAAAAGTTTATTTTTATAAAAATGAATTTGCATTTGATCTAGCATTAACTTTTCAAAAATTTTACTAAATGTGGGTAGCACAGAAATAGGTCTAAAGTTAGAGGGGTCAGAAGTGCTACCTGATTTAAATAATGGAATTATTTTACTATATTTCATGAGGTCAGGAAAAACACCACAGTCAATGCATTCATTAAATATGCAAGCTAAAACTGGAGCTATTGTCATAATTACAGATTTAGCGACGTCCACGGAATTACCCCACAGATCAGCAGTTTTCTTTTTATTGAGAGTGTTAAATGTTTTTATTATATCTATAACACAATTTTTTTGAAAACTGAAATTATTTTCACAATCTTTAACATTCTCCTTCAAAACAGATTCAGCTACAGTGGGGGAGGAAATCAAGGCTTTTGTAGTTGAAACTGGAATGTCAGTAAAAAACCTCTCAAATGCTGCAGCAACATCAGCATCAGAAGTCAAGGTTTTATTATCACAATTTAAATTGTACTCATTATTACGACTTTTGACCTTTCCTGTTTCACTATTAATAATATTCCATGTCATTTTTATTTTGTCTAGAACTCAGATAGTTTGCCTTGGCTAATCGACATACTCTTTTGAATAACTTTGAATAATTTTTAACATATAATTTGAAGTCATCGCTGGTGTTATAGTTGCGTTCACCATAAAGTTCATAAAGGCGTTTCCTACTTCTGTGAATACCAATTGTAGCCCATTCATTAAAAGTTACAGTACCACTAACTGAGATCTTTTTTGGAATAAAAGTTTTATTAAATTCTGAACAATAAATGTTAAAAAAATTATTATAAAAGACATTAGGGTTGTCATTGTATTCTAAATAATTTAATTTTGTATCTAGATTGCTTTTAAAGCGTTCCAGCCGACCTGCAGTTTTTGGTACAACAGTGATATTCTTTTTCGTCACTTGTTTACGCTGGTGTGGAAAGCTGACCATTTGGCCACAATGATCAGAGTCCAGGTTATTAATAATTTGCTTAGCCAGTGGTTTTACATTTGTATATATGTTATCAATACAGGTGGCCGAAGTGGCAGTTATTCTTGTCGGCTCCAAAAATAAATTATTCAAGTTGTATGATAGAAATAGGTTTTTAATTTTAGTTGACATCGTGGAATTTTCTAACAAATTAATATTAAAATCCCCGCAAACAATTATTGTTTTACCTACATTACGGACTTTATGTAATGCCTCATCCATAACTTTTTCGAAATAATCATATGATGCTGAAGGAGGTCTGTACACACTTAATACAACAAACTGCTCCAACTCCACACAAGCTATTTCTATTGTTCGCTCAACCGAGAGGCTCAGTATGTCTTTGCGTTCCTTTAATTTAAACTTCTTACTAACAATAATTAAGGAGCCACCATGTATTGCATTTCCTCGACTGAACGAACTTCCTACCAAATGATTTTTAAAATTGAACATGAACTGATGGTCTTTAAGCCAGTGTTCTGTTATGCAAAGAATATCAATTTTATTACAGTTCATGAACAATTCAATCTCCAAATCTTTGCCCATCATTCCTTGGATGTTCTGGTGGACAATGTTTAAAGATTGTACATTTTTTAAATTTAATATTTGACATGGGCTTTTGCTAAAGCTATTTTTACATTCATTTAATTTCATTTTATTAACAAACATTTCGCAAGAGTTTTCCTCTTTTGTCATATAATTTAATTTAAATAATTAATTGGAATGTCAGTAGAAACACTACTGACGTCTATGTCAAATATACATTGCTCAATAGAAGCAACTTGTTTAGCCAAGTTTTTGGCTGACGTTTGAATACAATAGGATAGCGATAAAGCTATTTGTCGCTTAAAATAATTTGGCAGATAATAACTATCTCTTGTCAAATAAAAATTACTAACATAATTGTTAGTGTCAATTAAATGCATTATGTCATTTTTGCAAAATAAATGTAATGTCAGGTTAAGCTTATGTCTAATAGAATTTTCCTCCTGTGGCAAACTACTACAATAAGGTAATGTAAACAATATAATTTTCTTTACAATTAACTTATTCAAACATTCTAAACATTTTAGAAGGCTTGTTTTGTTCAGATTACCTCTATTACCAACAAATAATAATAAGGTGCTATTGGGTTTATATTTATGTTCTACAGCTTATTTCAAAATATGTTGATAAGAAGCACCCGGTATACAATAATTGATAACTGAATGTCCCAAGTCAGATAACAACCGACCCATGTTTTTACCAAATTCATCACTAAATATTACCAAGTCACTATTACAATCTGTCTTACATGGAATCTGGTTGGTTGGTATAAGTTGTGGTACATTTTTAATTGTGCACTGAGTAAGGGAACCTTTGGAAGAAACATCAATCAATTCGACAGAGGAAGAATCACATGGGATTGATGAACGGCTTGGTAACTGTTTACATTTACAATTACTTGTGAGTGAATCAATCAAACCCTCAGTTAAGACCCTTAATTATGTAACCTACCTACAAGAGAAATAAAAAGTCTTTGTCTCCCAACAGATTGAAACCATCCACCGCCCAATACCCACCCGTACCCACCGAGCTGAAGTACCCTCCCATGGTGCCTTACCAGCTGCAGCTGCCCAAGCCGACCGAAGAGGACATCAAGAGCTTCCTGCTGAATACCGCTCTGCAGAATGCTTTGACAGGTATTGTTTATACACGTACTTAGATCAGATCGATGACCCTCTCGCTTCGATCAACAATACAACTAGATGTCAGATCGGCGCTAAAAATAAGGCTGGCCACACACAGCCGGAATAGCTTTCTGAATTCAGAATCTGAATTTAAGATTCTGAATTCCGGCACCTTGACTCACACATTCTTAAAAATTCAAATTGATCAGTAGTTTTGTGACTTCCGGCATATGCAAACGTCTCCGAGACGTTAACCGCTCCGCTTGCTGTTTCACCAGGGTTGCTATTTTTTTTTCGCTGTTCCTACCAATTGACGTCTTCCGTGGTCAAGTGGTTAGCGTGCCGGGTCTGGCGTTGCGCCATCTCTGAGGTCCCGGGTTCAATTCCCGGTCGGCGAGTCAATTTAGAGAAAACTGTTTTTCATAATTGATTTCGGGTCTGGGTGTTTTACTATGTTTATGTATATTTATCCATTATCTAGTTTAACCATATTAACGAGTTTCAATGGAAGCTTTTATTGCTATCAAATTATATAAAAATAAAATATAAAAATAAAAATTTATGGTAAATCCTGCTAAAACTGCTAAGCGTTGTTTATAAAAATGCACTAAAACTGCTATATTTACCTTTATAATTTTTAAGAATTGAAGTACATCGAAAATTAAACACTATTAAAGCAAGGTATCAATAAGATAACATACAAACTAAATATCTAAAATTTACTTTTAAAAGCAGGATCCTACCTAAAATGACAACACTGAAATAGTTCAGAATCTGAATTCCAGCATGTGTGTGCCGCTCTATATAAAATGTATGGGAATACGCGCGTTCTGAATTCAGAATCTTAAATATTCAGACACGGAATTCCGGACGCTCGTCAGCTCATTCTTCCAGATCGATCTGAGAAATTCAGATTCTGAAAAAATCAGCATGTGTGTGGAGCATACCGATATTGTATGGTATTCCGGCCTTTCTGAATTCAGAATCTGAATTCAGATTCTTAATTCAGAAAGCGATTCCGGCTGTGTGAGGCCAGCCTTAGTCTCAATAAATAACAGTCCACTTGAGAAGTGAGCTCTTGTTTTCTCGCCAGGCAAAAACAGTAAAAAGTACTTTATTTGTTGTACCTTAAAGTTGATTTCACCACTATGTTATTGACGTCTTTTCATTTTATTTTCATAAGTGACAGGAGTAATCATTGCCATTCTTGTTGTTTGTGACGAATGATCGTAAGTATAAGATAATACTTAGAAGATTTGTGACTTTATAACTAGGTGCCATGGTTGTAATTAGGTTGAACTTAAAATTGTTTTATAACTTTTGTCTCAATTCGTTAGTAAAGAAAAAGTATTGATTCACGTGGACAGAATTTAGCTTTGATTTTGTACGTAACGCGTTATCTAGTTGGTATTGTTGATCGAAGCCTTGTCGACGTGGCATGCAAAATTCTCATACAAAACACAGAAAACGACGTTTCGTAGTCCCCTGTTTCCTCCTTCAGAACTAGACCAATTTTTATTACTTTTCCAGCATCGGTTAAAGAAAGAGATTTTCTATGTCTGTATGTTAGATTTTAAGTTATTTAATAATCAGGAGCCTTCAAAATTTAGCGAAATCACTCCGTTTTAGCGTCTTCAGAAACATTAACAAAAAAATTAAACATACAGATATAGAAAATCTAACCTGAAATGAAATAACCGATGCTGAAAAAGTAATAAAAATTGGTCCAGTTCTCAAGGAGGAAACAGGGGAATAGGAAACGTCGATTTTATGTGTTTTGTATGAGAATTTTGCATGCCACTTCTTAAAGGTCAGGTCAAGAGTACCCTAAACCGACGAGTATGTATGAAGAATGTTATGAGAGTGAGTGAAGCAAAGGATGTGTGTCAGAATCGTAGCAAATGGTAATCTGTGGTCTCTGTCTACCCCTCTGGGAAGTGAGTGTATGTATGTATACACCGAAACATTTTAGTGGTTGTTTTCCCGCGGCAGAACGATTTACCTTTAGTAGTACTATCGAATCATGCAAGTTATTTTTGGAAAATAAAAATATTTTTGTTCTCAACTAAGTAATCCAAAAAATAACCATCAACTCGAAAGCGTGAGAAGCGATAGTTTCTTATACGAGATGTGACGTATTTGGGTACTGCCTGCCGCACGAAATCAATGTTTAATGTAAAAGAAGCTCCCGCACTAAGTTTTTTTTTTGATTACTTGAGAACAAAAATATTTTTATTTTCAAAAAATAACTCACATGATTCGATAGTACCTAATACTAAAGGTTAACTAGTGTTTAGATAATCGAAGCCTCCGTCCTTCGGAAGGCACCGAAAGCCGTTTATCCCGGTAGATGGCAGTCGTTAAAACCCGCGGAGGATAGGAGGGGGTTTCTCCCCATGTGTTGTAGTCCATTTGAAAATGCCAATACCCTCCAACCAGTACCCACCGAGCTGAAGTACCCTCCCATGGTGCCTTACCAGCTGCCCAAGCCGACAGACGGAGACATCAATAACTTCCTGTTGAATACCACTCTGCGCAATGCTTCGACTGGTATTTTACAAACGCCAGCACTTAAACCTATGACAAAATGTCCAATTTCTTTAATACATTTTGAACGTCACTAGAGAATAAGGATCAAAAGAGATTGGACAAATTTGACAGGTTGATCTTCAGGCGTGTCCACATACATACATCATCATCCGGAGCTGTGTGGTAGTGGCTTCGATCAACAATACAACAAGATGTCAGGTCGGCGCTAAAAATGTGTCTCTGTAAATAAGAGCGCACTTGAGAAGTGAGCTCTTATTTTCTCGCAAGGCATAACAGAAAAAAGTACTTTATTTGTTGCCCCCTATGGTTGATTTCACCACTAAATGTTATTGACGTCTTTTTTTTTTAAGTGACAGGAGTTATTTATTGCTTTGAAAAAGTATTTATTCACATGGACAGAATTTAGCTTTGATTTTGTACGTGACTCGTTATCCAGTTGGTATTGTTGATCGTAGGGTAGCGGCTCATTAAAAGAACACTCACAAGTTCCCGTTCGACCACTTTACGTCGATTTTCGCTTGCACACTATATTCGCGCACGCTACTGTACGTACGCGCGCAAGAAATGGAGTGCATGCGAATATCGCCGGAAATTGGTCGACCGGGAACTTCCTCGACTGTATATCGTTGTCCGCCTATAAACGGCCCAATGCTGGGCTAGGCTTTTAGCCGCCTTGTGGTCTAGTACCTAAGCCACCGGTCTTAGACCTAGAGGTCCCGGTTTCGTTTCCTAACGGGGAGTACATCTCTGTGTAGGTACTTAAACTTTTCTATACCCTCACACTAAATATCTAGCCCAAGTTAAGTTTCTTTTGAAACTTGTTTTTATACTTTTAATAAGCAAGTACATAGAAAACACCCAGACACGAAATGTTGAAAATGAAGAAAAATAGTTTCTTTTTAAATTGACGTAACCGGGAAACGAACCCGGTACCACAGAGATGGTAACGCTAGAACCGGCGTACTAACCACTCAACTCAAATGAGGTCATCAAACTGTTTGGTTGGTGGTAAGACTTTTGTTGGAATAGATAATTTTAACCTTTTTTCCATCCATCCACCAGGTTCCCTCAACCAGCTGACCCAACGCAAACCGTACCCCAAACCCCCGCGCGACATCGAACCCGAGACCGTCTCACCTGAACCCCGCCGCCGCCTGCACGCGTGCGACGCCGCCGGCTGTCACAAGGTGTACACTAAGAGCTCGCATCTGAAGGCGCATAAGAGGACGCATACAGGTCAGATTTCATACATACATTTTTTTTATATAATGACTCGTCATAGTGACTGCATCCTGCCTGATGGTAAGCAGCCGATGCAGTACAAAATAATGAGAGCGCTCCCCACCGTGGAATAAGCACGAAAACGAGCGCTCCCATTCATGACGGCCTGCATAAATGCCGTTTCACGCCCCGCTTAAAAGACCCGGGACTGTAGGAGCTTGGAAACACATGCGCCGGCAAAGAGTTCCAAAGCCGAATGGTCATACAGAGGAACGACTTGCCAAATTTTTTGGTAGGAGCACTGATAGTCTGTACAGTAAGATGGTGGTTCCTAAGACCAGCACGTGTAGTCCGGGAGAGGAAAGGAGAGGGCGGGATAAGATCAAAAAGTTCTTCAGAACACTCTCCGTAGTAGTTCCGGTAGAAGACACTGAGAGAAGCAATGTCTCATACATACTATAATCACGACTATTATCCCCGAAGGGTTAGTCAGAGACTATGCAATGAGGACCGCAGAAGCAGTGCACTGACACAGTCCACGAAATGACAACTGCACATGTGCTCAGCGTGACAGGTGGTGAGCCCATTGCCGCTCTATGCTGTTGGATGTATGTGCAGTCTTTAGTCCGTTGTCCCACCGCCGACGATGAACGAGAAGCGAGTCGAGCTAGTACTAGAAACGAGTTGGCGAGCAGCGGAAAGCGAGTGTGTAGTTCCGATAGTTTGTCGCTGGGCTATAAGCGAGTGTACGAGTGAGACGGGCGATTATTCGCGCCACTCGCTCGCGGCGGCCGAGCCGAGCGTACAGTCCTCTTGGCGGTAAATGACAGCTGCCGCTGATCGCTGAGCGAGTATCGCTAAGCGGGAATTATCTTTAATAGCTCTTGTCGCTCAGCTACGAACTAGTGGAGCGAGTTCTATCCGGCAGTGTGAACAGTATATCCATATATCCATCCAGTATATCCATTGTACGTTTCTTGAGCGAGAAAGTAGCCGATAGTTAGTCGTTTACTCGCCGTTGGTGGGACAACTGCCTTAGTCCGTTAGTCGGCTTTTACGACACCCAAGGGAAGAGAGGGGGTGGTAGTATACTTATATCTTTTAATAAGCCGCCACGCGACACGGCTGTTTGAATGATTATTATTATTAAAGTAATATAACTATGTTAGTAAACTATGTGGTTTTGACAAGAAGAGCTAAATGCGGCCTCAATGACAAATACGTTGAGTGAGGCCTATGTATAGCAGTGGACTAACGGGCTAATTATGATGATGATGATGAATGTGTGTTTTAATTTTTCAGGCGAAAAACCCTACTCCTGCGCCTGGGCTGGGTGCGAGTGGCGTTTCGCTCGTTCCGACGAATTAACACGGCACACCCGCAAGCACACCGGACTGAGACCGTTCACATGCGCGCTTTGTAGACGCGCCTTTGCCCGGTCAGACCATTTGCGTTTACATTTGAGGAGACATTAGCTTGGAGACAATGTCGCCTGCGTCTGTACTTAGAGAACACCGCCTGTGTCTGTACTCAGGACTCAGGGTTGGACAACATCGCCTGCGTCTGTACTTCGAGACAACACCGCCTGTGTCTGTACTTAAGGTTGGACAACAGTTTGCGTCTGTACTTAGAGATAACACTTCCTGTGTCTGTACTCAGGACTCAGGGTGGGACAACATCGCCTGCGTCCGTACTTTGAGACGACACCGCCTGTGTCTGTACTTAAGGTTGGACAACAGTTTGCGTCTGTACTTAGAGATAACACCGCTTGTGTCTGTACTCAGGGTGGACAACAACACCTGCGTCTGTACTGAGAAACATAGAGACACTACCGCCTGCGTCTGTACTCAATGTGGGATAATATCGCATTGCCTATGTCTGTACTTAGAGACAAATCCGCCTGCGTCTGTACTTAGTGACAACACCGCTTGTATCACCGCCTGCGTCTGTACTTAGAGACAACACCGCCTGTGTCTGTACTGAGAAACATCGTCTACGTTTGTAATTCAGGGTTGGACAACAGCGCCTGCGTATGTATTTAAGTTGGGACAACATCGCCTACGTCTGTACTTAAAAACAACACCGCCTCTGTCCGTACTGAGAAACATCATCGTCTGTGTCTGTACTTAAGCTGGGACAACATCGCCTGCGTCTGTACTTAGATACGACACCGCCTGTCTGTACGTAAAGCAGGGTACTCACCTAGACGTGTAGCATGTAACGTATCTGATACTGTATCAACCTACAAGTGGGTACGGCTCATAACTTATGACTGTGGACGAACCGTACGTATGAGCGAGTACGTTATGACTCATAACCAGTGATCGGATTAGGTAGTGCAATTTAGGGTCAACGTCTTCAAACATTATATTAGTATGGATACACCCGCGGGATTGCAGGATTTCTGAAATATTCTATACTTGTAAAATACATTTTAACGAGTAAATAAACACCGCCGAATCACTCATCCTTTTTGCGAAAAAGAGACAGGAAGATTCGTTCTATATTTGGGAAGAGACAATTCTGTTTCTCACATTTACACTTTGTCTTATAGTCGGCGCAAACGCTCGAGCAGTCGGAGTAATACTCGTAAAACATGCTCTCGGAGACAGCGCGCACATGTTCTCTCTCGCACTTATACTGTTTATAAGTGACATCACCAGAGACGTCACCTGGCGCATCTCTGTTATAAAAGCGATTTACTACGATTACGAATTAATCTTTAGTATGACCAGCTCTTATCGAAATTGTAATCCCGCGCGGTTTACATGTCCATGTTAAAATTTCGTCATGAAATCCCGCAAAATTGCACTACCTAATCCGATCACTGCTCATAACGTATCCAGACGAGCACTCGGATCCGCAGTGCTCGGAACGATATCACAACGTCAACATGTCTAAAATGATAGCAAACAAATGCAGCTTTCATGTTTACAATATCCTTGAAATTATAAAAGCCCACGTCGATTTTGCAATCCGTTTTAAGACTTTGTTTATAATAATTACTATTTTTAGGGTCCCAAATCGGTGCAATTTGGTAGAGCTCGATTAAATTTACAACTTTTACATCTGTCCACTCTATGATGAGTACCTTCGAGAATATCGCACATACGTACTCACTACATAAGCGGCTGCGTCGCCTACTGCGAGCCGCCTTTGTGTTCGCAATGATACCGCCACAATAGTGTTACTATTTCATACAGTGGGGCAACACCTTTAATGTGGGGCGATGCCGCCGCCCGCGTAGGTATTCACGCGGTCGTTCGCCGATAAGCAAAGGTTGCCACAAAATTCGAAATCAAATAATCGTAATTCTTTATAAAATAATCATTTATTATTGATATTTTTATTGCTTATTTTACACTTGAACTAATAAACGGCTGAACCAATTTTTATTACTTGTTAAATTCGTCTTTATTGCGCGAGTGTCGAGTAAGTACCTGTATCAAATTTATAAAAATAAAAATAGCGGATTTGTGGTGCCAGCCAAGTTGATGTACCTACTTACCTAACAATTATCGATTTAAAGTTAATATGTACTGTACTCACTTTAATTTCGCAAGGTACTTACTTAATAATAACAACTATATCAACTCCCATAATGCAATGACTGAATAGCAACATTTACTTTAAATAATAATAACTAAGAAATGTAAAATAAAAAAGTAAAGTTTGACGACCTCCATGGTCGAGTGGTTAGCGCGCCGGGTCTGGCGTCGCGCCATCTCTGAGGTCTCGGATTCAATTCCCGGTCGCATCAATTTAGAGTAAACTGTTTTTCTGAATCTATTTCGGGTCTGGGTGTTTTATTTACCGGAACTAGATAACGATAACGTTAAACATATTAAATGTTTAACGTTATCGTTATCTAGTTTAACCATTATTAACGAGTTTCAATAGAAGCTTTTCTTGGGCTAGATAATCTATGAAATTTTGAATCCCTGAATTGTTTCGACGACGACTTACAACCGTACACAGAACAACGTCTATGCACCATTATATTAAATTGGAATCACTGAACGTAAATTCAAAAAACGTTTAAAACACGCAGTACGCGCACGTGACTGCCCTTCACGCCCCCACAAACTGCGCTTGTTTGCGGGACTCGCCGCACCGCACGCTTCCGAGTTCCCCTTTCTAACTCTGCGAAAGTACCTTCTTTGCCCAATTGTATGCTTGTAAAACTGGGCTGCCACTCAGCGGGTCACTGGAGCTCTGCGCTCTACACGCGAGCGGCTCGCAGCAGGCTCGCGCTTTCGTACTCACTGTTACAGTATCAGATACGTTACATGCTACACGGCTAGGTGAGTACCCTGCTTAACAAGGAACTACATCAAATCAATTCAGAAATATCTATTTGGTTTCACAATTAACACAATTATTAATAATCAGAAAAAAACAATGGAAAAAATGAAACAGTACCACCTAATAATAAAATAAAAAATCTGTGAAACCAAAAAACAACATCGCGTGATAGACTCACATTTAGAAACAACGTCGCCTGTATCCGTACTAAGGATGGGAGAGTTTCGCCTGCGTCTGTACTTATGCACATGTATACGTTCAAAACGTGTAATCACACATTCCTTTTTTGGAATATAATTATATCGTTAAAAACTATTTTACATGAAAATATTTTTAAATACTTACAATAAAAAGTTGTTAAATGAAATACCACTGTGGCATTAGCTCATAATAATATAATACCGTAAGGCCAGTAAATTGTAACATTTATTTCATACAATAATAGACTTTATTATTAGACCACTAAGAACTGATTTCGTGTTGTTTTAAATGTTTATTTTAGTCGTATCATAATTATACGCTTTGTTAAGAGTCATAATAGCTTTATGGTTATTTTATATACTTAAAGCCTTGTGTTAGAAGTGAAAACTTGTGTTATTTAGTATTTATAACTTATAATAATATAAATATATTTTAAAATCAAGTACTGTTCGTTCGTCTGGCTTACACTAAAAACGGCTTGACCAATTTGAATATTTTTTGTTTTGTTTTGTTTATTTTAATACAGGAGTGGGTTAGAAAGAAAAATAATAGTGAAAATCCTCAAGTAAAACTTAAGAAATAAAAAAGCGGCCAAGTGCGAGTCGGACTCGCCCATGAAGGGTTCCGTAGCAGCAAGTAACATCTTAAAAAAGTTCTTGTAGTTCGTTGTAACTATGATCGATGTTTTAATAATAGTGTATTTTTTTAAATTAATGAATTTAAAACGTATTAAAAAAAACTGCTTATTAGATCTCTTTCAAACCAATTTTCGGTGGAAGTTTGCATGGTAATATACATTATATATATATATTAGTTTTATCATTCTCTTATTTTAGAAGTTACAGGAGGGGGGGGGGGGGGGGGGGGCACGACGACGACGACACATTTTACCACTTTGGAAGTGTCTCTCGCGCCAAACTATTCAGTTTAGAAAAAAATGATATTAGAAACCTCAATATCATTTTAAAAGACCTATCCATAGATAACCCCACAAGTATGGGTATGATGAAAAAAGATTTTTAAGAAAATTTATTGTTTTTTTTCCTATTTTTGTGTGTAAATCTTAATGCGGTTCACAGAATACATCTACTTACCAAGTTATAGTTTCGGAAAAAAGTGGCTGTGACATACGGACGGACAGACAGACGGACATGACGAATCCATAAGGGTTTCGTTTTTTGGCATTTGGCTACGGAACCCTAAAAAGACGTCGTGCAATATATGAATTAATTTGGTTGATAATAACTTTTTGCTGTTTCTTACTTCTTCTTCGCGACATTTATCTTTTTTTTACTGTTAGTTGAGTTGTCATTGTGATTTGGACAGGATGTCTGTCGGGTCTACTAGATATGATATAATATATTTATGGTAATCATGAAATTTCACAATCTTTATTGAAAATTTAGTCATACTTTTTACATATTATTATCAAAATGTATTATGATTAGTTGATTATTGTGACATTTTACTGGAAATCTAATTCATTTGATAACGTAAATCTGGAACATGTATTATCTTACTTTTATCGCCTATAATGTTAATAATTAATAGAAATTATTATCGCAGAATAACTAATAATACTAGTTTTATCATGAGCCATGGAGCTGTGTGATAGCAGTTTATTATTAAAAGAATACTGCTAACCCATGTCTTCCCTTAGGTGTCGTATAAGGCGACTAACGGACTAAAGACACATGCAAACAGCTACGATATTCTCACCACCTGTCACGCTGAGCACATGTTCAGTTGTAATTTGGTGAATTGTAGACTATGGCAGAGGACTGATTTTGCGATCCTCATTTCCTAGTCTAGTCTCTGACTAACCCTTTGGGGAAATTAGACGTGACTAACCGCTAAATAGTTTTCATATCACTCGAATACGACGTATTCTATTGTTACGCTCGATAAGAAAATGTAAAAATATTTTCATATCACCTATATTTTATTTTTATAATTCACGTTAGGTCTCGCTTTATGCAGTATCATAATTTCATTGACGTTTAAGATTAGATAGTTATGTTAATACTGATTAATTTCGGTACAAATACAATGTTATATAATTATTGTTATTTTACGACAACAATTCGCCATTACCTAATCTATGTATAGCAAAATGAAAATACTATTTGTGTATTTGTGTGTACTGAATACTGATCCCACATAAAAAAACTAGAAACTACATTTTCCTATTACTGTAGTAACTCTAATCACTGCCATCGCATAATCATCATTAATAAGCATAATTGGAGACATTACAATAGTAAAAAAGAATAAAAAGTAAAGTATAGTCTTAATACCGCATTACCGTGTCGCGTAGCGGTGAAAGAATACTGCCACCCCCTCTCTTCCCTTGGGTGTCGTAAAAGGCGACTAACGGACTAAAGACTGCACATACATCCAACAGCATAGAGCGGCGGAGAGCTCACTAGCTGTCACGCTGATCACATGTGCAGTCGCTGTTTGGTGTAAATTAGACTGTGGTAGAGGACTGCTTTTGCTGTCCCCATTGCCTAGTCTCTGACTAACCCTTCGGGGATAATAGTCGTGATTATATGTATGTATGTATAACCTTAATACTGTTTTACAGCTGGGCAAAAGCCTATAATAGAAATAAAGTATTAATAGTAAATTACATAAAATCACGAATTGTTTTCACTTCTAACACGGATGACAATGTACTTAAATTCTTTACAATTTTAAGGTACTGATGGACATGCTACTAAAAAAGTATGCTCATTAGCATGCTTATTACAAGCGTATACTTAATAAGCATGCTAATTTAGCAACGCTTTGACACACATACTACTAAGTAGCAATTGCTCAATAGTGGCATGTTTTCGTGCTAGTAATGAGCATGTCTATCTGTATTATTTAGGTACTGATAGACATGCTACTAAATAAGCATGCTTATTACAAGCGTATACGTATTATGCATGTTAATTACTAGCAACGCTTTGACACACATACTACTAAGTAGCAATTGCTCAATAGTAGCATGCTTTCGTGCTAGTAATGAGCATGTCTATCGGTACCTTTAAGCTAAAAGAGCACATGAATAGAATGGTGACAGTTAATTTGCGAATGCACCGTAAAATGCAGTAGGTAGTAAATCTATTTTTGTATTTTGGCTTTTTGTATTGATAACTGCATTTTACAGTAAATTCACGTTTAGATTATATTGCTCATTAATGTACTTAGAATATACTATACGATTAGTTGATAAGATAGATTTACGTGTAATAATATATGCTCAAAAATTAAGTTCCACAATTTACGTAAATGAAAGAGTTAATTATACAGGGCTATTGTGGCAATATTAGATAATAAAAATAATTATTTTTTCATGAAATGTTTATACAGTGACATATAATATATAAAACATGTTGTTAATATATTTCCTGTGGATTTTTTTTTTAAGATTTTTATAATAGATTATATAAGGTGACTGCTAGAAACCGCAAAAAACTTCTAGGGCTGGTCAGGTCAAGTGTTTCAAACATGACAAAAATGACAAAAAAGAAATTCGTGTTTTTTTTAAATTTTTAATTAAATAATTCATTTTGTATATTTTAATTAGATGGTCTTTGAGTATCTAATTTATTTTAAACCAATAACATAAGAAAAATTAAATTAAAAACAATTAAAAATAACTATTATTTACAACGCGCGGGCAACGAACGGCTGGCCGGCCGACTGTTGACCCGTAAGCGTTGTCAGCTGGGCGATAAGTACCTACGTTAGTCTGCAATCACGAGACCCCATTTATTTTCCTTTAATTGAAATGTGCGTAAGTATAAGGTGCAGTTAAGTCCAACGCCACTTTTTAACTGTAATTATGGTAAGTGTTATGATGTATGAACGTAATTTCAATTCAATCCTAGTAAATATCTATCACACCACACATTATGAGAAGTTACAATTATCTTTCCTTACAAATGAAAGATCAATGGGTAGTTGGGTAGTTATCTAATATCGCGTCCGCACGCTAAGCACTTGCCGCTAACTCCAAACCAAATGACCAGATGACCTTTCATGTCCTCGACAACTAAACAGCCTAAAGCATTGTGATAAGTTACCTATGTTATGTTGTTGTTATTCAAGCGGTTATTTTACTATTCAGTCTTACTTATTTATTTACACTAAATTAAGTCAAACTAATGTCTCGCATGAAAGGCAACGTTAATACCTAAAAAGCTGCGTAATTAATAGGTGTCGGTAGGTACTTACTTACATGGTGTTAGAAGCATTCCAGTTTATTACATCAGCGAACAGGAAAGGTTATAAGCTTCCCATCACACCTCACAGGCTTTGGACTGTCAAACTAACGTAATATTACATAAAAATTAAACCTTCGCCAAAATAACGTAAATAAAATAAAATTTATTAAAGGACGAACTAAAATAACTCTTGTGATTGGCACATTATTATTACACTTATTTAACGTGTTTAAAAGAACACCACCTGTTCTACCTACAAGTCTAATACGTCTTAACACCCATTTGTTACACAAAACATTAATTTGTTACTGAACTGATTACTTTATTCACGGTAGCCTATTCATAATAATACTAATCCTTTACTAATTAACTCATACTAGTATTAGTTTAATCACCCACACACAAATGCACCTCACATACACACCAAAACTTTCCCGAGGAAACTGCACGCACCTGATGCGCTGCGCTGCGCAAGAGACTCAAGTGAGTTCAGTGACTCGACTCAGCACAGCTATGCGATTCTCTAAGCGACACATAGACGCTGCGCGCATGGCTGTGATTTGCTGTCTCTTTCCAATTCTATGAATATGAAAGAGACGCAGTCATTTGTCAGCACTGCGGCAGCCGCAGCTGTCAAGGCTTTAGCTTATAGAATCGCACGGCAGCAGTGCCACAGTGCGATTCTCTAAGTTAAAGCCGTAACGTTGGTACACCGCCTGCCGCAGCGATAAGAATTTACTCTGTCTCTTTCATATTCATAGAATTGGAAAGAGACAGCAGATCGTCTACGTGTCGCTCGCTTGCGCATCTTGCATCTTTGATTTTATTCGGCAGTCAACTTATGCATTCTGTCTGGTGCATTCGCGTCGCGTGTGCGTAAAAATGCCTAAAGCACGCCGAATTAGTGTAATAATAACTAAAAAGTAAAAATAAACAAAAGTTGTTCTAGTTTATCCTTTAGTAAATTTTAATTTATTTACGAAATTTTAGCACAGGTTTTTACTTTTATTTAATCATTATAACATTAGTTTGACAGTGGGAAGCTTATCACCTTTCCTGTGCGCTAATGTAATAAACTGGAATACTCTAGAACACCACGTAAGTACCTGCTTACCTATCAATTACGCAGCAGTTTAGGTATCAACGTTGCCTTTAATGCGATACATTAGTTTAACTTAATTTAGTGTAAGTAGGCAAGACTGAATAGTGAAATAACGCTTGACTAACAATAACACAAAATAGGTAATAAATACTTATTTTAGTTTAGTTGTCGTAGACATGAAAGGTCATCGTTCGGTCGTTGGTCGTACCTTAGATAACTACCTACATTTGATCTTTCATTTGTAAGGAAAGCTAGCTGTACCTATCTTCTCATAATGTGTGATAGATTTTTTTTGTAAGACGTAGGGTAGGATTGAGTTGAAATTACGCTCATGCTTAACACTTATCATAATTACAGTTAAAATGTGGCCATAACTTGATGCAATCGATAGTCGTTGGACTTAACTGCACCTTATACCTACGCACATTTCAATTAAAGGAAAATAAATAGGGTCTCATGATTGCAGACTAACGTAGGTACTTAACGCCCAGCTGACGACGCGGACGTGTCAACCGACGGCCTCCCGGCAGTTCGTTGAACTTCGTTGCCTGCGCGTTGTAAATAATCGTTATTTTTAATTGCTTTTCATTTTATTTTTCTTATGTTATTGCTTTAAAATAAATAAGATACTCAAAGACAATCTAATTAAAATTTACAGAATGAATTATTTAATAAAAAATGAAAAAAACACGAATTACATTTTTGTCATTTTTGTTATGTTTAAAACACTTGACCTGACCAGCCCTAGAAGTTTTTTGCGGTTTCTAGCAGTCACCTTATATTAGCAGGTTGTTGTTTGTTTTCAAATGTTTATAATTATTATAATAATGTAATTATATACATATCCAACTTTTATATGTCTTAGATTTTTATTGTTAGATAATAATATAGAAAGAAACGTAACAATTAAATCTAAGTCGACAAACAGTAATTTCGAGGCCAGTATTTTTGAAATTATGTAAAAATTTAAAAATAAATAGTAGTAGTTTACAATTATGTACAAATAATGTTCTTTAATGTTTAAGAATTTAAATGTGGGTACACTAAGCAAAATGAATAATTTCTAATGAATTTTCATTGATCTTAGCAAACGTACATTTTAATAAATGTACTTAGGTAAAAATACTATTAAAGAAGCTCAGAGACACGCATTAATTCCATTGTTACAAAGTTTATGGAGACCTTCTGGTTAAGGGGATCCTGCACGAAATTGTGAAATTTTACATATTTTTAAGTCTATGCACTGAATTATATACATTTAAAGAATTATGTAATTTAGCCTAATCATTGAACAAGGTCATGGCCTTATTGAATTTTGAAACAAATTCTTTAAACAATAACAAACAATACATAAATCCAATGACTCCTAAAAACATATTTCTTCTACAACTTTTTTAATTTTATGCATGAACAATAATTCTTACATGAAAATATTTGTAAGTACTAATATTACACAAGCGCGTGATGGTTTTGCACCTTTCGCAGAATAAAAACATTGCTCTAATTAAATTACTAGGTCTGAAACTTTAAAGTAGAATTGTTCTAATTATAATTATCAATATGATTGATTTTGCTTTGAAGTTCATTAAGAGACTTATGTCAGTTTTTGCGATCGCGCGGCACCCCCTTAAGGAGATAGTGTCAAAGGACCGAAAAATTTGTTTTTTTATTTAAAAACGTAGTTTAAAAAATATACAATGTTTTACGTCTTTCATTACATTTCGTACTAAAAAAAACAATTAAAAATAAAAGTGCATCAAAATGTATTGTAGTAATTTGACATTTTATGGTAGGTTTATCTGCTGGCATCTGTACATTATGCGTATATCTTGGCTTCTTTAAGAGTATTTTTATGGTACTGCATTAAAATACATAAAATACATTTTATTGATCTCAAATTGGATATTCCTATTTCTGTCTATGTTTTATTACTGATTTATAAATTGATCTCAATTTGACTTTTTTTGAAAATGCGTATGTACCTTATTATTATTTCGGTAATATGTATAAAAATCTGTGACATTAAAAATTATGTACCTAAACATGTTTTGAACATGTATAAACTAAAATTGATGCATCCCTCTCTGTGATAAGATGTACTTATAAATGTTGTAAAATTATACTTAGAGATATTATAATTATTTTTTTACACTATTTTATATAAGCTGCTTTTTGATTGGCTAGAGAGTCGCCGTGAAGATAATCAACAATGTGTAAGATATAAATTGTACCTGGACGAAATCCAAAATTATCTCGTTTTTTACGAGTATTTTTAAAAAGAAAGTCTGGATAAAATAGTAATATTTTAATGATTTTTTTGTTATTTTTTAATATTTGATTATTTACGTATTTTATTTTTATTTCTAATGTTTGTAAAGAGATCATATCATCAAAACAAAAGCCATTAAAGGAGATTGACCATTTTTGTATGGACGTTGGACCAAGAGTGCTGCCCAACATTGAATCATAGTGCATAATGTTCCTTAAACTAATACCAGTATATAACCCAAAGCGCTTCAGAATGTATCCGAGGAGTAATAAGAAAAAAAATCTGTTGTATAGGTTTTACATTAACGAAAAATAATAACAAACGTCTTATTTTTAAAATAAAAGACGGTATGTATTATAAACAATGGATTTCATTAATAGAACAACACTTAGTTAAGAATAATCGTTCAATCAATCAAACATATAAAGCCGTAAGATAAGTTTTTAGGTACAATGTATACTCGTGGTTGTTTTTTTTAAATTTTTTTTTATACCTCTTCATGTAAGGAAAGAAATAAAAGTATTCCCATGCTTTGGCAGCATTTGGTTCAAAATGTTCAATCTCCTTTATTAAGTCACAGCTTCCCTGTAAACGATATTGTGATAATGATTTTAGCAAATTCGTGCGTGCCAGTCGCATGGTCTGCGGGCGACAGGGTGGGGGGGGGGGGGGGGGGGGGGGGTGACATCTGCACACAACTGTATCTGCGTCGAGTCGAGTATTTGTACACTTGTGTACCAATTACCAATCTACTATCGACAAATATATAGGTACATAAGTAATATAAATACGGCGTCTTACCTTGGCCGATTAAAAGGCAGCTACTTTTTTTATATTTCACACGTAGCATTTTGTACGGCCAGTAAAGCAAACGATATTATAAATTAGTATAAGATTCCTATTTTATACTGTTTAGTTATACAATATAAGTTTTGTTAAACACATAGTGAGTATCATATCTTTTTTAAGATTTTTTTTTATTTTTATATAATGGTTTAAGTGGCATTGCAAAATTGACTTTGAATTAAATTGACTGAATTTGGAGATGTGTGCTGTTTTTTTGTTTTTCTAGATACCTTTAAACATAACCCTTATATCTACTAAGGGCCGATTTTTCAATTGTCAGATAAAACTTATTATACTGTTATAGTTTTATTCAACCATTTTGAAAATATATTGTCAGATCTTGTCTTTTCTTTCTTTACAGGTGACATTTTAGTTTGATTGTGTTATACTTTATCAGACGGATAAGTTTAATCCGAGGATTGAAAAATCGGCCATAATAGGAATAAACCTTAGATCACTAAAAGCTAGATACCCAATCCTATACTAAATTGTAGCGGAATACAGCTTTGACATATGCATTTGACGTAGACGTACTATGTGTATTGGCCACACATAACCCGGTCTGTGGTATTGGCCCAATTTTTGGAGGAGCACTTCTTCATGTTGACACTCAGTTTTTATTTTTCAACGGGTAAGCGCTTGGCCTTCATATCACCTGATGGTAAGTGACGATAAGGCCGAAGGTGGAAGTCACCCGGAATCCTCAGCCACTGAGGAAATGGCTATCTTATCTCCAACTGTCGGAACACAACAATGCTATAAACATCGTTGTTATGGCGACAGACTTAGATAAGACGGTGGTAGCAAGCCAGGCGGACTTAATAGCCCTACCATCAACCAAACCGAGCTCACAAAGATGTGCCCCCCCCCCCCCACACGCTGGGAATCGAACCCGGGACCTTTAGGTCTGAAACCGGTGGCTTAGCCACTAGACCACAGAGGCGGTTATTAGCTCAGCTTAGCTCGCACATTACCAAACGAAGTGCGTAGTTCAATTCAATAAGCATGGCGGTTGTGAATTTAGCTGCGAGTGCCGCAGTGGGGGTGACACCTAATGCGACGCGACTTGTGACTAACTTCACGGACGCCATTCTATTTGAATCGGACTGTACCTATGTAACCTTGATCACGTATAAAAACTAGATGCACCATCAACGCTCTCAAAACGTCCGCACAAAAAGAGTACCTATAGCGAGATGTTTAGGTATACGCATTGCGTTTGGTAGTGCGCGAGCTAAGAGTCAACATGACGAATTGCTCCTTCGAAAATTGCTTTTCTTCTAAAAAACGTATACAGGGTTTTTTTCTCTTAAATAATGGCTTCGTGCGATCAGCACATTTAGCCAGTGTCAAGTTTTTTAGTAATTATTCTTTTCTTTACATTAAGGGGATGATAATGAACGTTTAATGGTAAATGATTTTCCCCCAAACCCCTCGAGACTCAATAAAGCTGTGGGACTTTATTGAGGTCTCACACGGACCTCTTGAGAGAATTTAAAAAGTGATGTTTCACTATTGTGTTTTATTTGCTAACACTCATGCACGTTCACGAACACTTAACAGTTAATAATCCACCATTATTTCACATTGATATTCGACAAAACACAAATTATAGAAAATAAAACAACACTGCAGACTTGACGCTTCACTTTCCCTCCAAGAAGTCCGTATACAGGGTTAGTTAATTTTGAACCCCCGCCAAATATTTTACGTGATCCTATAGCAGCAGTACAACCAAATAAAAAAAAATATTTTTTTTTACATTTTTGTCTCAACTTTTTCTTAAGAAAATTAAAATTACTGTCACCTAGCGCGCGGCCTATAGCAGTTATCAAAGCGCATGCGCGTGACCGCTATTATTTACCCCGTCCACCAAACAGCGCGCCGTCGCTTTAAAGCGTTTACGTCCTTTTGCGCCGTTTTGCTCAAGAACTGTACTTTTTAAACCTCTTAATATCTGTTAATATTTACTTTACAAATAAGTTAAATACTTATATCATTAGACGATCTTGTAGTCGAAATTGTTTGTAGAAAACATTTTTAAATTTATAGATATTTTGGAATTTATAACAAGATAATTGAACAGAGGTTTTCATTTGACTTTCCGCGTCAACTTCGAAGTTTAAAAATGTGTTTAAATTACTAACAAATCTAATAACAACATTTTTATTTCAATTTGAAAGATCCTCAGCAAAATAGTTTGTTGAAAACATTTTTTGATTTTGGTTACTAACAAAAACTATAAAATTCCAAACATTGTGAATTTTTAAAGAAATTATAGGTGATAAAGTAATTGTTTTCTCTAATGTACTAAATATATTTTATAAGATAAAAGCTTTACACTATAGAAAAAAGTGTTCTTTAAATCTTGCACATAATTGTTTTTACTAAATAAGCTCTATAATTTTTCTATGAATATTTTAAAACTGCTCTAAAACTACTACAAAACCCTGCGCTCCACTTGCTTCAAATCAAATCAGTCCGCCGCGAGGCCTCTGAGAGAGTGGTCACGTCGCTCGACGCTCTGCCCGGCGCGGTTGTCGACCTTTCCGTAAGTTCGAAGATAGTGCAAATTTATAGCTTGATTTGCAAATCTTAGTACTTTGGTAAGTAAATTATTACAAGCTTTTATTTAACTTGCAATGTATGTATGTCGTGAGCGTCAAGTTGGCAGGCACACCACGGAATTAGACGGTTTTGACTATGTCAAAAAATTGTGTATAAATAGTGATAAATAGTGACGTATAGCATATAAATAGTGATACTATGGTTCAAAAGATATTTGAGTATCGTGGTGTGCCTGCTAACTTGACGTCAAGATAGCAGGCACCATAAGAAATACAGTTCGTATCAATGTGATTTATATGTCCAAAAACTGTGCATAAATAGTGAATCGTATACGCAAAATTTCAACAATTGTACTTCAATACAAACCGAGATATTACGGTCTCTAAGTGGGCTGCCAACTTGACGATTCTTGCGATGGCGATTCCAGAGAAACGGGTTGAAGGTTTAAACAATTAAATACATAAAAAAATTGTGTGTGAAATTGTGAATATTTCAATATCAATAAAAAAAGAATTCTTCTTTGCTATTTTCCAAAAATCTAATGTAAACTTCTACCATACATTCGATTTCAAGTACAATCGTGCACAATTTTATTTACTGACTTAAGGTACTGACATAAAGTCTAATTATTTTTAATTCAAGTCATAAAATTACACTTAAATCTACCGTTGTAATGTTCGGTTCCTGTCATTTAAACGTAATTTTTAATTAGAGTAAAAGAGACAAAACACGGAATAACTATTCGTAGCTCATTCTTTGTTTATTAGTCACAAAGGACTAGGCAGGTAAGATTAATATTTAATTATTTCGTTGGATTCATCTTGACGAGTGCTATGGTGCTAGATGGTAACCAGGGTCTGATGATGGAGCTGGAAGATAGCCATAGGAACTGAGTAATTAAATAACATAATAACCCCATCGAGTAAGGGCTCGTTTAATTCGTCTAGACAAGTACTTTGCTGCTAGATGGTAACCAGGGTCTGCTGATGGAGCTGGAAGGTGGCCATACGAACTCTGTAATAAAACGACGCAACCCCATCGAGTTTTTGCTCGTCTCATTCGTCTTGACGAGTACTTTGTTTTTAGATGGTTATCAGGGTCAGATCTGATGATGGAGCTGAAAGGTGGGTTAGGGTGTCGCAAAGGGGGTGCAGGACTTAGAAAATTTTCGAGCAAAAATACACTCATAACTTTTTTTCACAAACTGATGAAAAACATAGACCATCAAAAAGAGACAAAAAATCCAATTAAAAAAAAAAACTTGAAAAAAAACTTAGAAAATTTTCAGTTGATTTTTATATGGAGCCGACACTTTGACGATATTTTTGTATGCAGTTTGGACTTGTAAAATTTTTCGCTTGGTTCCACGTTGTGTCGCAAAGGGGGTGCAGGACTTAGAAAATTTTCGAGGAAAAATTTAATTTTTCACAAACTGACGAAAAACAGCTATCAATAAGAGATAGAAGAAAATCCAAAAAAAGTGCAAAAAAATTGTGAAAAAAAACTTAGAAAATTCTTCAAAGCCCCCCGCCATAAGAAAAAATCTAAAGAGTTAATTAGGTTAGGTTAGGTTAGTATGTTGACCAAAAACGCGCGAGCCGAGCGAGCGAAGCGAGCGTGCCGCGGCAGCGGCCGGCGAAGCGCCAGAAACGACGTTTTTGTACGTGCGACGTTTTTTTTTACATACTTTCAAACACTACTCTTTTATACAAACTCCAAATAAACTTTTTTTATTTCTTTTTTTTGGTTTTTTTTCTCTTTTTGTTAGCTATGTTTTTCGTGAGTTTGTAAAATAAAAAGTTAATTGTATTTTTGCTCGAAAAATTTTTAAGTCCTGCACCTCCTTTGCGACACAACGTGGAACCAAGGGAAAAAATTTACATTTCCAAAACTGCATACAAAAATATCGCAAATTTTTCTAAGTGTTCGGCTCCATATAAAAATCAACTGAAAATTTTCTAAGTTTTTTTCACAATTTTTTTTGCACTTTTTTTGGATTTTTTTCTATCTCTTATTGATAGAGCTGTTTTTCGTCAGTTTGTGAAAAATTAAATTTTTCCTCGAAAATTTTCTAAGTCCTGCACCCCCTTTGCGACACAACGTGGAACCAAGCGAAAAATTTTACAAGTCCAAACTGCATACAAAAATATCGCAAATTTTTCTAAGTGTCGGCTCCATATAAAAATCAACTGAAAATTTTCTAAGTTTTTTTTCACAATTTTTTTTGCACTTTTTTTGGATTTTTTTCTATCTCTTATTGATAGAGCTGTTTTTCGTCAGTTTGTGAAAAATTAAATTTTTCCTCGAAAATTTTCTAAGTCCTGCACCCCCTTTGCGACACAACGTGGAACCAAGCGAAAAATTTTACAAGTCCAAACTGCATACAAAAATATCGCAAATTTTTCTAAGTGTCGGCTCCATATAAAAATCAACTGAAAATTTTCTAAGTTTTTTTTCACAATTTTTTTTGCACTTTTTTTGGATTTTTTTCTATCTCTTATTGATAGAGCTGTTTTTCGTCAGTTTGTGAAAAATTAAATTTTTCCTCGAAAATTTTCTAAGTCCTGCACCCCCTTTGCGACACAACGTGGACCCTCAGGACGAAATCGTCATTTTCTTAAACTTGACACTTTCCTAACTTGTCTCATTTTTAACTCGGCTCTTTCTTAGTTGGTCTCTTTTGCAAAGTTGACACTTTCATAACTCGTCTCATTTTTAACTCGGCTCTTTCTTAGTTGGTCTCTTTTGCAAAGTTGACACTTTCATAACTCGTCTCATTTTTAACTCGGCTCTTTCTTAGTTGGTCTCTTTTGCAAAGTTGACACTTTCGTAATTCGTTTTATTTTTAAAACGGCTTTTTCTTTTTCTTTGTCAAGTATGATAATAAGGCTCCCAAGTTTCGTTTATTCTTCGGAACAGGGGAGGGGTAGCCAGTAGGTGCCAGGTTTTTTGCATTGCAGCATTGCCACTTTGTGCTCCCTCATTAATGACGTGCGTGACTAAATTTATACACAACGGCAGTCGGAAAGGGGGTACTAAGCCGAAAGAAGGGTAAAGTATACATGATATTAAATAACTTTTGTCCAAGAACTTTTCCTAAAAATGAATAATTTTAGATTAACAGCTGCTTTAAGTTTTCATAAGAAACAACGCTGTGGTAACCCATTGGCCCTTACGTCGGAACGCTTTAAGATGTATGTAAACTCCTTTATTATTGTAGGTACAGTCGAGTTTATAAATATGTATACATTTTAGTACCTTGGCTTGTCTATTTAATGTCTGTTTAAACTGCCATACACGAATTGTCAAAGCGATTAAAGTGACAAGGTACTAAAGTGTACACATATTTATGAACTGGGCTGTACGCATCCAGTCTAGTTAATCTTGAAAAAAATATGATTTAGAAAAGTGTCAAGTTAAGAAAGAGACCAACTAAGAAAGAGCCGAGTTAAAAATAAGACCAGTTAGGAAAGTGTCAAGTTTAAGAAAATGACAAAGTCGTCCGGAGGGGAGACGAGTTGGAAAAGTGTCAACTTTGCAAAAGAGACCAACAAAGAAAGAGCCGAGTTAAAAATGAGACAAGTTAGGAAAGTGTCAAGTTTAAGAAAATGACGAAGTCGTCCTGAGGGAACGTGGAACCAAGCGAAAAATTTTACAAGTCCAAACTGCATACAAAAATATCGCAAATTTTTCTAAGTGTCGGCTCCATATAAAAATCAACTGAAAATTTTCTAAGTTTTTTTTCGCAATTTTTTTGCCTTTTTTTGGAATTTTTTCTATCTCTTTTTGATAGCTATGTTTTTCGTCAGTTTGTGAAAAAAAAGTTAGAGTGTATTTTTCTTGCACCCCCTTTGCGACACCCGGACCGAAAGGTGGTCATAGGAACTCAGTAAAGAAACGACGCAACCCCATCGAGTCTCGGCTTGTTTGATTCGTCTTGACGAGTACTTTGGTGCTAGAAAGAAAGAACTTAAAATGTATTTTCATTTCAGGTTATCAAAGATGAGGTTCCACAAACAACAAATAAGGTTGAAGGTCGAAGACTAGTAGATTTTCAATACTTTTTAGACCAAATTAAAATACTTAGTAACCACAATAGATCCACAGGATGTACAATTAATAATTTACAAGTGATAAAAGAGCATAAAGTAGGCTTATTATCTACATTTTTAATGAAGTATAACATTTACCTTTAGATAAGTCTAAGAATCATGTAAAATCTTGTTTACATAAGAAAGGTCGAAGTATATTTAGTTGACAATACAGCCTGGTCATAATTATATTTTCACATTATAGTTTCTTAGTCAATTATTTTTATAACTAATTAATTTTACGCTGGTATGATAGCCTCTAACAGCAGTGTCTTACAGACAAAGGTACCTACTCAAAATTTAAGTTGCGTTTAAAGTAATGTTCTCTTACTTTCGTTGGAGTTGCTCGAGTGTGTCATGCTCTCTCAAAGTGTCTCTGCGGTGGTGGCATGTGCGTCGGGTCGTTACGTTCGTTCAAACATGGTTAAACGAAGCGATGGCTGATTCACATGTCATACTCGTGAACGGGTGCCGCCTGTGGAGGCTGGTCTGCACTTGCAATCTTATTTTTTACTGGAAGTATTAAATCGTCTTTCTTTTTTTTTTGTTTCAGATATACTGTAAGAAGTTGTTTATTTTATTTTATATCGAGCAATACTTGTTTTTATTGGATATTCTTTTGTATGAGTTGTGTTGTCTTGTTATTATGTTATTTAATTACTCAGTTCCTATGGCTATCTTCCAGCTCCATCATCAGACCCTGGTTACCATCTAGCACCATAGCACTCGTCAAGATGAATCAAACGAGCCGAGACTCGATGGGATTGCGTCGTTTCTTTAATGAGTTCCTATGACCACCTTTCAGCTCCATCATCAGATCAGACCCTGGTAACCATCTAAAAACAAAGGACTCGTCAAGACGAATGAGACGAGCCGAAACTCGATGGGGTTGCGTCGTTTTATTATAGAGTTCCTATGACCACCATCCAGCTCCATCATCAGACCCTGGTTACTATTGAAAGACAAACTACTCGTCAACACGATTTAAACGAGCCCAAACTCGATTAGGTTGCGTCATTTTATTACGGAGTTCCTATGGCCACCTTCCAGCTCCATCATCAGATCAGCAACATGTCAATCATAAAATTGCATTGTCACGCGATTTACACATGTATGCAAATTTTCAGCTCAATCAGTAAACGGGAAGTGGGTCAAAATTGAGTTGCAAAATTCCACCCGAACTAGACATACATAGCATACATTGCAAGTTTAATAAAAATACATGCAATATAATATTATACTTATTTAATTTCATGCATTACTTACGCCCATATTAAAAAAAAATCGAAGTACCTATTACGAAAAAGCAAATTCGATCTAACGGATCAAAGTGAGTGAGTTTGACTATAGTGAGCAGAACTAGCCTATTCTACACACACAGTCGCGCGCGCTCACAGCTCGCTTCTGTGTGCGTGATATTTGGACTTAAAAACCTAAACTTCAGGTCTCGCGCTCGGCGTAAACGCTCTTAACCGCGAGGGCAGCGCACGCACCTAAAACATTAGGATATAAAAAGCAGGCAAAAAATTTTTTTTTTAAAATCGCCTCTTTGGTCTAGTGGCTAAGCCACCGGTTTCAGGCCCAGGGGTCCCGGGTTCGATTCCCAGCGGGGGGTACATCTTTGTGTGCTCGGTTTGGTTGGTGGTAGGGCTGTAAGTCCGCCTGGCTAGCTACCACCATCTTATCTAAGTCTGTCGCCATAACTACGATTTTTATAGCATTGTTGTGTTCCGTATAGTTTAAGATAAGATAGCAAGTTCCTCAGTGGTTGAGGATTCCGGGTGAAGCGCGCTTCCACCTTCAGCCTTATCGTCACTTACCATCAAGTGAGATGAAGGCCAAGCGCTTACCCGTTGTAGATTTAAAAAAAAAACATTTTTTTTAATGTAAAATATTTAATTATTACTTCTTTTACTACATAAGTATTTACTTTTGGCAGAGGGTACAAAACTAACCCTGTATACTTTCCCCAAATGTATGTATAGATCAAAGCTGCCACTATTCCGCTACGATTTAGTAGGTATGGGATATGTGTATCTAGTTTTTATAAGAAGGAATGTAATTTAAAAAGTAGGTAATGAATAAATGAAAAAAGACTACTAAGTATGCAAAAAAAATATATAAACCGACTCCAAAAAAACAGACAAACTAAAAAGAACCAAATAATTGTGTTGTCTTGAATAACTAAATTTAATCTCCACAGTTGAAATTACACTTACATACTTTTGAAGTCGATGCCAAGGGGTTGCAGTCCCGGTACTGTGGAGAAAACGGGATTCCCGGTAATGCGCAAACTCCGGTACCGGGAAAACCGGGAAATTTCGGTACTGAGATTTTTTTTAACCCAGATGTACCTAACGTTTGATATGTGGATCATTAAGCAAAAAGTTTGTAATAAAAAAATTGTTTGACAATTGTTGTACTAGCTGTGGAATCACTTTGTCGAATGGAATTGGTTAGAGATCATCCGAGTTGAATGTTTTAAATTTAATAGGGTCCATATGCAATGGATTTTTATCATGAGTGTTTTAAGATGAGTAAATAATATAAATTCGTCCAAACCAAGACCGTTTAAACAGCGACAGACTCCCTTCTCCAACGGATCCCCTCGGCCGAGATTGTGGTATTGGGAGACTTTAATGCCCACCACGTCGAATGGCTTGGTTCACGCACAACTGACCACGCGGGAAGAGCCGTTCATGACCTCGCTTTGGCCTACAGTCTGTCTCAATTGGTAACCGACCCTACGCGGGTTCCAGATGTGGAGGGCCATGCACCTTCCTTATTGGACCTTCTGCTGACCCCGCACCCAGACGGCTATCAAGTTTCTGTTGATGCACCACTAGGCTCATCAGACTACTGTCTTATTCGTAGCACTGTGCCTGTCACAGAAACTTCAAAAACGTCGAGTCTGGTATTATAGGTCAGCGGACTGGGATGGGATGCGAAGCTTCTTTGCGTCCTACCCATGGTGGCGAGTTCGCTTCTCGCTGGATGATTTTGATGTCGCCGCTGACTCTGTCGTTGATGTGATACTGCAGGGAATGGAACTTTTCAATCCAAACTCTGTGGTTCCCATTGGCTGCAGATCCCAATCATGGTTTGGACGTTGCTGCAAAATGGCGTCTCGCCAAAAGCGACAATATTACCAAGCCTGGGCTAATGCGGTATCATCAAAGGATCCAAACACCAGTGCGCTCAGAAAGAGGTACAACTTTGCCGCCAGGTCGTTTATGGACATTGCCAAGGCGAAGTCATCATTCATAAGTGGAATTGGCGAGAGGCTAGTGCGTCTTCCTACGGGTACGCGTGCGTTCTGGTCGCTCGCCAAAGCTACCTTAGGGAATTTTTGTCAGCCATCCCTACCACCATTGCACAATACCGATGACTGCCTGGCTCATACTACAAAGGAGAAAGCCGACCTCTTGGGCACTCTTTTCGTATCAAACTCGACCTTGGGCGATGGGGATAACTCTCCACCAACCATACCGCATTGCGCTTGTTCAATGCCAAACGTCCGGTTCCTACAAAGGTCAGTTCGTAAGGCTCTTTTTTCCTTGATATCCATAAATCGAGTGAGCCTGATGCAGTTCATCCCATTGTGCTTCGGACGTGTGCTTCCGAGTTGGCGCCGGTGCTAACGCGCCTTTTCCGGCTCTCTTACACACTGGCGTTGTCCCAGGCTCTTGGAAGACAGCCCTTGTCCACCCGATTCTCAAAAAAGGCGATCGGCCAGATCCGTCCAACTACAGGCCATAGCCATCACCTCTTTGCTCTCCAAAGTAATGGAGTCCATTACAAACCGCACACCGCGCACCGCGTCGTCTATATGGTATGGACCAGTGGCGAAGCGTGAAATATTGAGAGAGGTAAGCAGGAGCAAAAAAAAAATGCTTACCTATTCCGAGCGCGGGCACGCAGTCTTGAGTCCTTACCGAAAATCTGTGATTGGCATCCTGGCTTCAGTCTTGTATAGGCTGTATGTATCTTCAGTCCACTTTTACTATACGTGTAAGCACTGAGATATTAAAACAGTGTCTTGCAAGCTTAATAGAAGTGGCTTTGATAAAAGCCGTTTGTGGTGAAATGATGATATGATGTAAATTAAACAAAACTTAATCGACTAAGGGTGGGTTCGACCAAACTGGAATAAGACTTACTCCGAGATTAGTCGATACAAATTCGGCGTTTAATCTAGGTATAAGGCCTTATTCCAGTTTGGTTGAATCCACCCTAAGTACTAATAATACTACTTATACTCGAAAGCTATTCGTCTATTCTTTCTTACAAAGTGCGCTAAGACATTATCATAAAAGCCGAAAAGAAGATTCTTAATTTTTAGTAAAGAACGTTTTTCTATAGATAGAATGGCTAGATCAGATAATCGTTCTTGTTTTTGAGCATAACGCATGTACGTATGAATTCGCTTTAAAGCCGAAAACGACCTCTCCGCGGATGCTACTGTAACAGGAAGTGTCAAAAACAGACTACCTACATAATGTTGTGACTTGTGGAAAAGTGTCAGCTGATAATGAATTTTGAAAATGTAGATAAAGTTCGTAAACATCTAATTTGTTCAAAGATGGAGTTGTGTATAAGACTTTCAACTCGTTTTTTAAAGCAGTGAAATCAAATATTTGCGGAACTTGAATAAATAAAGCAGATATTATTTCATCTGGAAATGACCTAGTATAAAAACAATACCCACATTTATTAAATAAATTAAGAAATGTCATTTGAGAAAGAGATTGGTACCTGTGTTGTATTTGCGTCTTAACATTGTCTATTATTTCAATAAAAAGACGCCGATACATAGTTTTAGCGTCTACTTCTGGATTTAGCCGTCGACGCTGTCGCGGTGGCTCATTGAATTCCTGGACGCTGTCATAAATAAAATCAAAATTATTTATAAAATCATTTGCAAGCCAACTATTGAATGAATCTATTTCGCGGTTTGCTACCTCGATATCAATCTGTTTTGACTGCAATAAATTAAAAAGAACTTCGGTTTTGTGAAAAATGTCTGACAATACGTGCAACAAAAAGCAAAACTGCATGTTTTCTAACTTACTGAGGAAACATTCTGCCAAGGAAAGAGATTCACTATCCCAAGTATGCGTGTTATCTAATATTGAATTAAAAAGTATTAACCATGTCTAATCTACAGTTAAAAATTACATTTATAATGCGTGAGTGATAGTGCCAACGGGTTTCTGAAACTCCGGGCATACGGCGGTCAGCTATTTCTTTCAATATGTTGGACCGTTTAGATGGTTTGTTGAAAAACCGAACAATACTATTTACGTGTCCAAAAAAGGTTTTCGGTTCCGGAATATTTTCAAGCGAACGGCTCAGTACTAAATTTAATATATGAGCATAACATGGAAAAAACATTGCCATAGGGCTTGCATCGCGAATTTTAGCTTGGACTCCACCATGCTCGCTAGACATAACTGCCGCGCCATCGTAAGACTGACCTACTAACTTATGTCTACAATGATACTGGTCAAGTATTTCTAACAACTGATTAGATAGAACTTCAGCAGTTCGACTTCCACTATCATCGTAAAAACCTAGAAATCGTTCTTCGATTCCAGTTTCAGTTAAATACCTAAAAATTACAGTTAATTGCTCCCAATGACTGACATTGGGAGTTTCGTCAATCATTACAGACAGAAATTGAGCTTTATTTATTTCAAGTCTAATGTCGCGTAAAGCGGATGCAATACTATCTATTAAATCATTTTGAATGTCACTAGAGAGACCAGAAAACGCGGGGTTTTGAACTGAAGAACATAATTCTAAATGCGAATCCATTACTGTATCGTACTTACAAAGGTCAGTTCGTAAGGCTCTTTTTTCCTTGATATCCATAAATCGAGTGAGCCTGATGCAGTTCATCCCATTGTGCTTCGGACGTGTGCTTCCGTCCGAGTTGGCGCCGGTGCTAACGCGCCTTTTCCGGCTCTCTTACACTACTGGCGTTGTCCCAGGCTCTTGGAAGACAGCCCTTGTCCACCCGATTCTCAAAAAAGGCGATCGGCCAGATCCGTCCAACTACAGGCCAATAGCCATCACCTCTTTGCTCTCCAAAGTAATGGAGTCCATTACAAACCGCCAGCGCTTAAGGTACAATGGCGGACTCCGTCGCTTTACCAGTCTAAACGTCAAAATCCCTTGCACACCGCGTCGTCTATATGGTATAGAATGGACACGTACTCGGGCGGTCGGTGCGCTTCATACGAAAATCGCTGCAAAGTGGTAAAGCGACGGTGACCCCGACCGTACCTAGAAGAAAACTAGATACCAAGTGATCGCCAGTTCGTTTCGTCGCGGTCGTTCGGTTGGTGATCTTTTAGTGTACCTTACTCACCGATGGCAATCGAGAGTAAAGGGGAGGCACTGGCAGTTAGCTTGGACGAAAGCCTTTGACAGGGTATGGCACAGGACTCTTCTCTATAAACTTCCATCATACAGGCTTCCTGAGAAATAATGTTCGTGGGTTGCCAGCTTTCTTTCTGGGCGTAGCATCAGAGTCGAGGTCGACGGTTCGTGCTTTAACATGAAACCCGTGAATGCTGGAGTCCCGCAGGGGTGTGTGTTAGCACCTACTCTGTTTCTTCTACATATCAATGGCATGTTGCATAACAACAGCTTTCATTGCTATGCGGACGACAGTACGGGGGTAACGCTCTACACCGGATGAGCTAATATTTCTTTGGAAAGCGCCATCGAGAGCCGGAATAAACACCGAGAACATATTAAGTCATTTCTCGGATTGGGGCCGACATAACCTAGTCCGCTTTAACCCCTCCAAAACACAAGTTTGCTGATTTACCGCGAAAAAACATCCCTTCGTCGAACCTCTGAACTTTGAGGTTACTCTCCTTGATACTAATCCGACTATTGGAATCCTTGGCGTTGATATTTCAAGTGACGTTCAGTTTCGAGGTCATTTGGAAGGTAAAGCTAGGCTAATACTGGCGTAATATTAAGTTACAATTACAGTATCGAAAGTACCGAATTTTCCGGGAAACGAATTCTTAGTACCGGTACTGCGTAAAAAGTCAATTTCCCGGGAAATACCGGGAAAAATCGGTACCGGGAATTCCCGGGAGCATGCCCATTGCCAAGCCTTAATATATTTCCTGCTTTTGCTTACATACAATTTTATTAGACGGTTTGCTTAGCATTATGGAAAACACGTAGACAAGTAGGCCTTACAGGTAGATTTAAAGATGTGTTGGAAATTGTCTAGAAGAACACACTAAGGTACGTATTATTTTTGTTTTTGGAATATTTTCTTATTCATTTAATTTGGCTTGGCACCGTCTTCAAAAGTATGTAAGTATAATTTCAAGTGTGGAGATTAAATTTAGTTATTCAAGACAACACAATTATTTTCTTCTTTTTAGTTTTTTGGAGTCGGTTTATATTTTTTTGAAATTATTTATTATTATTTTTTAGTGTAAACGTACCTACGTTTACACAGAAAAATAAAAAATAGAAGTAGTAGTAAGTAATAGTACAATATTATTTATTTGTCACTTTTATTGGCTTGGTTAGTATTTAATGTCAACTGCTTATCATTTTGTACAAAATATTGTTTTCTCCGATGCAGGGACGTTAATTCTTGAGGAGTTCTCTTGGTGGTTTACCATAAGCTCCACTGGACCATGATGCATTGTGGCGAGCATAAATTGCTTAGCAACCACATTAAAGTTTGTTCGCATAGCAAACACAAAAAATATTTAGTATTGAGTAGTTCCGGTGGCCGTCTGTGGCCTTCATCAACAGTTCCCCAGGTTCTTCCAAATAATACCTAAATCGCTATATTTGAAGAGTTCTCTCGATTTCTCCAGGAAACCATCATCAAATATTGACCTGATGACTATGGTACCACCTGGAAAGTATACCCTTTCAGACTAAAAAAAAATATTCCAAATCGGTCCAAGCGTCTTTAGGTAATCGGGGAACATACATAAAACATATTTATTTCGACGAATTGAGAACCTCCTCCTTTTTTTGAAGTCGGTTAAATAACCAAAACGCTTACGCTATATTTACTCATCGGGAATTAAACTTCATACATACATTATAATCACGACTAAGTACCTATTTATCCCCGAAGGGTTAGTCAGGGACTAGGCAATGAGGACCGCAAAAGCAGTCCTCTGCCATAGTCAACTTTTCACCAAATAGTGACTGCACATGTGCTCAGCTTGACAGGTGGTAAGCCCATCGCCGCTCTATGCTGTTGGGAGTATGTGCAGTCTCTAGTCGGTTAGTCACCTTTTACGACACCCAAGGGAAGAGATAGAGGGTGGTAGTATTCTTTGACCGCTAGCGATACGGAAATGAAACTAAAATTATCTAAAGCGCATTTTTCAATTTCTGATAAAAACAAACATTGATCCGAATTAAAGATAAGTTGAAGGTTGTACAAATTTGAACCCTATTATTAGCATGATAAATAAAGAAAAAACGTTAACATCTTATCTTCTATTTTGGTTTACACTTACACGTAACTTGAGCGTTATCTTGAGATTGGCTTCGATTCCTTATAGATTAAATGGTGGTAGATGCAATACGTTTACCATCATGAAATACTACACATTGTAGAGAGTCTGCCTCAAGGCACCAAAGTCCTTAAATTACCAAAATTTTTGAACTAACTGAAAAGTAATGAGCTAATTAATGACTTTTACATACAATCAAGACTATTATCCCCGTAGGGTTAGTCAGAGACTAGGCAATGAAGACAGCAAAAGCAGTCCCCTACCATAGTCCACTTTTCACCAAATAGCGACTGCACATGTGCTCAGCGTGACAGGTGGTGAACCGTTCTATGCTGTTGGATGTATGTGCAGTCTAGTTTTGTCGGTAGTCGCCTTTTACGATACCCAAGAGAGGAAAGGGGGTGATAGTATTCTTTTAATGAGTCACACACAGCACAGCTAACTTACTGAAAGTTAGCTAATTAATAATATCTTCGAATATTACTTGTCAATTGATAACCTACATTATTTACATTTTTTTTCTAGTAAACGTTTTATCCTTTATCTATCTAGCATTGTAAATGCAAAATTTTAATAATAAAAACCTACATTAGTTATTATTATGTAAAAGTTATTAATTTTAAACACCCGTATTAACACTTATAAGTATAAAGTTTTGGTACTTAAGTAATTTTCGCTGAAACGATACCTAGTAGGCACCTCCGTACACAATATCTAATCTTTGCCAACACAGAGGCCCGCGTACTTTTTATTATCAATAGTTGTGGCATTACCATATTCGAATACTTACGTATTTATTGAGCTAAGGAATGAAGTTATATTTTGACAAAAATAGCTTTATTACTCAATATCAACACACAATATATTGAGTCTTCCCAGAGGGTAATGCTATACCCGTGTGGTAGACTCACTCTTTCCCAAAACAGCGCGCGAGATATTGGGTTAAGATAAATAAGATTAATCAATTTAAAAATAGGTTTCTCAGTTAAGTGTTAGTAAAGTGAACATTTTCAAAAGTAGGTTAGGTTTCGTCAGTGTGTCAAAGTGAAACAATGTGTGTGCGTGTTTTCTGTTTATTAGTCATGTTTGGATTAGTAGCAGCTCAAGATCAGATAGGTAAGTAGATTCTACATTTCTCTACTAGTTATCTCATAGATACTTGCCCATCCAGAGGTATATGCAGAGGAACTAATTTTTGAGCTGTTCCCGTACAAGAAAACTGACCATGCTGGACGAGAAACGCGCAATTTTGCATTATCGCTGGATCTCGCCCAGATGGTGAATGTGGCAACGCGGGTACCTGATGCTGATATCCATACTCCAAACTGTATCGATCTTTTACTGACGACGAACCCAAACATACACTCAGTATCGGTCTCAGCTCCCCTGGGAACGTCTGATCATTGTGTGGTGAAATCCGTATCAGTCTGCTCGCCTCCTAATGTCAGCCCTAGGGGCACGAGGCGTGTCTGGCGATACGAGTCAGCTGATTGGGACGAAATGCGGCACTTCTATGCATCATACCCTTGGCGCCAAGTGTGTTTTTCTTCGAACGATCCCTCTAGTTCTGCAGACGCGATAGTGGAAGTGATTCGTCGGGGAACGGAATACTTTATTCCGTTCTCCGACGTTCCTCACGGTCACAATGCCTGACCTTGGTTTGATGCGGACTGTGTAAGCGCAGTAGCACTTAAAGAATCTGCTTACCAAGCCTGGGTTGGCGCTCGTGACTGTAAAGAAGGCTTTCATCTCTGCAGCTAAGCGATGCAAAAGAATGATCCGCAAGGCGCGATTCGACCACGTAAGCCGCATAGGAGCCAGACTAGCATCCTTCCCTGCTGGTAGTAAGCAGTTCTGGTCCCTGTCCAAGTCGGTCGAGTCAAATTTCTGCCGGCCTACTTTGCCCGCCATGCTGCAACCCGATGGGACGTTGGCCCACACTGCAACGGAGAAAGCAAATCTTTTTACAGCGACTAAACGCAGGCCGTGCAAATCCACCAACTTTGCCTCACTGTGATGCTTCCATGCCAAGTATCACCATTCACAACAAAGATGTAAGAAAAGTTTTACAGAATCTGGATGTGAATAAGGCCAGTGGCCCGGACGGGATACCAGCCAGACTACTTAGGGTCTGTGCGCCTGAGTTGTCTTCGGTCCTAGCGCGTCTGTTCCGCCTTTTTCTTCTAACTAGAGCGGTTCCTCAGTCCTGGAAGCTTGCAAATGTGCTGCTCAAGAAGGGTCGTGCCAACCCCACCAACTACAGACCAATTGTCATCACCTCCATACTCTGTAAAGTTATGGAAAGGGTACTGAATAGAAAGCTTTTGTCGTATCTTGAATCCCACAACCTCCTCAACGACTGCCAATATGGCTTTCGGCGAGGCGTTCCACGGGGGACCTTCTGGTGTACGTTACGCATTGCAGGGTCGAGGCAATCGAGAAGCATGGCGAAGCGCTTGCCGTGTCGCTTGACATCTCGAAAGACTTTGACCGGGCCTGGCCCGCTAGCCTGCTGAGCAAGCTTCCAGCGTACGGCATCTCTGCTGATTTTTGTATCTGGGTTTTGGACTTCCTGAGTGAATGGTCAATCAGAGTAGTCATTGATGGCTGTTCCTCTGACCTCATGGCTATTGATGCCTGGGTTTCTCAGGGTTCCGTTCTCTCTGCTACCCTTTTCCTGTTGCATATTAACGATCTGCTCAAGCCCGGAATTGTTGGGTATGCATACGACAGCACGGTCACAGAGAGGTATCTGTATAGTGCAAGGGTCGGCGAAAGGAGGTTCGTTACTTAAGAGAGGCCATGGTTGAGCGGACAAACTTGACTTTGAGTCTTGTCTCCCAATGAGGTGACAACAATTCAGCAACAATCAGTTTTAACGCCACCAAAAGTAGTAGGGTTTTGAGAGTTCTGGCGCACCCAAAACTGGTCTGGTTCTGACCCCCGCTGGGCTAGTTCAAGTCGTTTCCAAAACTAAAAAAAAAAAAAAGGAAAACCCCCCCATTTGAATCGATTGCGCTGGGTCCCAGAGCGATATCTTTAACCGTTTCCGAGATACAATTTTCGAGCGGCAGCTCTCAGTTGATTTACTAATGAATCGTTAATGACTCCTCGGTCCTAATCACCATTCCCGATGCACATCATTATCTAATGACGTACCGACGCCACTGTACTCTTGTTCAGTTGATTTACTAATAAACCACTGTTAATGACACCTCGGTCTAATCACCTTAACAACTATGCGATTGTATTTTATTGATTCTTCAGGAAAGCGCTTTGTCTTCATCTCACCTGATGTTAGGAGATGAAAAGTAAGATCAAAGTGAAGGCATAACTTCACCTGGAATCCTCACTACTAAGGCACTGACTTAGATAAAATGGTGGTACGAAGCTTGCCAAACGGATATCGAACCCGTGACCCGGAGTCTGAGACCGGGGTAGTCCTAACCACTTCACCACAGAGGTGGTTAGTGAGCTAATTGTAATCATTCAAGTCCTACCACCAACCATACTGAATACACACATGTGCAACCTCTGCTGGGAATCGAACCCGTGACCGTGAGTCTGAGACCGGGGTAGTCCTAACCACTTAACCACAGCGGCGGTTAGTGTGTTAATTGTAATAATGGACATTCGGTATGCATGAAATCTTCCCTTCATGGACCATCTCTCGTGAAATATTTTTGCTATAATAATACACCCATACTTACTAACTTTCTGATAAGAGTATATCTTAATAACTTTGTTCATTATAATTAGATAAACTCTATTTACTTATACTTTGAAACTAGTTTATCTGCTCGTTTAAATTAAATTAGCTACCGAACTTGTTTATTCGTGATAGAGAAACACACATTGTTCATTAAAATTAGACTTTGAAAGTAAAATTTTCCTAAACTAAAGATAAAATAATCATTACATTAACTATCTAGTCTTGTTAAACAACATCGAATTAGATATCTTAAGTAGAGTAAGTTCAAATAGTCATTACTTACTAAAATTGATATATAACACACTGAGTTGTCTATTTTCGATACTCGTGCATAGGAAACTACTACAAGTGCTCCGTTCTGTATTCAACACCAGTACCATGAATGTAAGTAAAACGTTTTTATTTTTTATTTTCTGAGTGAATGTTCTGATTTATTCTGACTTCTGTCTAACGTATATGATGTGCATAAAACTGATGTGATTCGCTTTCATTTTTTAATTACTGAGTGAATGTTCTGATTTTTTATGACTTCTGAGTAACGTATAAAATTGTACTGGTTGTTACAGATTGCTCGTTCTACATTCAATGAAGACGATGACGATGTGGTGTTCCAAGAAAACACATATAAACATTATTATTACCCACAGTCGGACGACGATGAACTTCCATCGTTGCAGAAGAAAGAATCAATCGACGAATTCTTTGAACCACCAAAGAAGAAGCCGAGGACAATGAGATCTTCAACAGTTGGACGTTGTTCCGGGAGAGATTCGACATCTTACGTGTCAACCAACACCGACGACGGAGCAAGTGCAACACATCTCATTAAGATTGAGGTGTATGATTTGAAGAAGATTGAAAACATTGATCAATCGGACCATTGGCAGCATGCAGATGTTCGTGTGAAATATTACACAAAGTCTATCAATGACGATCATCATAAGAAAACTCGTCAGCTTATTTACAACATAACAAAGGGAATATCCAATTCTCCGAATTGTCGGAAATACTCTTACAGCAACAAAGATAAAAAGTAATACGCCTAAATCCATAGTACTTATTTGTGATTTTGTAGATTTTTATGTCATACAATAAATCAGATATTGGTTTGTGAGTATAAAATAAATATATTGTTAAATCATTTACTTGTTTTTATTTATTTCAAAGGTTTTAATGAAAATACCAAGTTAAATTTCAACATATTTAATAATAATTTCTCAAAAAAAAAATAGGTTACAGTTACATGTTATTGAATCAATAAAAAAGACTTAAATACATGTTTTATTAACACATCATTATTATGTATCTTTATTAAACATTTCAACAAAGTCACTAAGAGGCATACCTCTAAGCTTAAGATACAAATACACAAGACGTTATTCACCATAAAGAATAAGAAATATCGAATACAATATAACTTAAATTATATAAAATAGTTTTTTAAAATTTTATTTATCGTAATTTATAATGACCCCATGCTAATGTGTCAGTGGAATTTGGTATAATATATCTCTTGGTATCATTGTAAGACAAACAAATTTTATTTATCTTTTGAGTAAAAATGACATGTTTAATGGATCTAAAACGATACATTTCAGCAAGTTCTACATTTTTTTTAAACAAACAAGTTTTATAATTATGTAATTTCAATTGTCTAGTTACACATTTGTTTACACCTTTTGCTTTAGTTATTGTTTTATTCTCTACTTGCATAGCATACATTTTTGAGCGTAAACCGACAAATTCAGAAAAAACATGGCCATTGTGTTCATCTTTAAAATAACCTAATTTTTTCTTATTTAATAAAGGAAAACCATAAATATTGTTTCGTGCGTAATCCGATGTGTCAAAATAATTACATATATCGGGTAGAATTTCTTTATAAAAATCTGCACAAAAAATTTGGTAAACTAAGCTGTCAGTGTCCGTATACAACAATTTTAAATTTTCAAATTTACACTTCATGTATTTGTAATGGAAATCATACATTAAAGTTTTTGATAAATCTAATATACTAAAACCTAAAAATATGGGTTTATTGTAAAAAAGTTTAGTCTTTTGTAATTGGACTGCTACTAAACTCTCAGAGAAAACTGACAAACTATGAAATTCAGGTTTGGCAATCAGATCTGACACACCTTTTCTTTTACCCCGATTTTCCCAGTGAGTCAATAGTTTAACGTTTACTCTTTTTTCAATATTTTCCATGGTCTTTCCAAAAATTGAATTATTCATTAACTTATAAAAATCTTTTTCAAAATCAGATTTTGCTAACGTACGCAATTGCGTGTTTAAATCTATATATTTTTTTAACCAGGCACTTTGTTTAAATTTCAGAACTCTATGAACTTTCGTAAGTTTTAAACCCAACTCTAAGCTTTGTAAGAGATTTCTATAATGTAAAATATATTTTTCCTTATTATTTAAATTTGGGACCAGCTTTCGTTCCTTAGAACCACCAATACAAATATTTTCAGGACATAATGGTAAATCGGAATGATGATCATGAAGGCTATCAGGATATTCCAAATCTACTTCTAAAATGTAACCAAACTCTGAAGTGATAGGAACATTAAAATTAACATCAACACTCGCCCATTCAAATTGAGAAATAGGTAAATACTGAGACATAGCCCACCCATACAAATTATTAGCATCCAAATATGTTAGAAAAGAAATAGGATCATCTGCTTTATAATTATCCATATAAGGATTATTGGCTTTAGCGTAACGATTACTACATTGAGACACACCACCTCTGATACCAGCTTTTATAAAGGCTATTTTATCAAAATCTGTCAATAACTCGATTTCGACTTCGGTAAACTTTAACATAGCGTCCCAGCTTAAACCAGGAGCAGTATAATAATGAGCAGGATCTAAATCATAGGTTTTTAAACAAACATTTCTAAAGTTTTCGAATATATCACTTAAAAGCAAAACATCTGTTTTTAAATAAAGATTAGAATAATCAGACATACTACAACATTTAAAATGAGACCACACTCTTTGAGCGTGAACGTAGTCTTCGTTAGAAATCGTTGACCCAGTAAGTGAATTAAAAAAGTCATAAATTTTTGGTAATGATGGTGATTTTAATGACCTGAAAGAACTCATATACTCATATGGATATACACCTTTTCTTTTCAGCAATTCAAAGTCGTTTACATTCGGAAATTCATTTTTTAGTTCTATAAACTGATTATTATTAAGATTAGAAGCTAATGAATTTAAACTACTTGATAAAAATTTAAAAGAATCAATAAACCTTAAACTTACACGCTGACCGTTTACGTGAAGAATTTTAGAAAATGAAATATATTTTTCTTTATTTTGGGGGATTATTTGTACTTCACCATCAGCAAAATTTAATGCGTGTACAATAAAGTGAGCATCGTAATTACTTAGATTATGTAATACTACTGGTACAAAGTCTATTTTATGAAACTTTTTACTACATATTTCATGTGAAACACCTATAAACGCTCCCGTCTGCCAGTTGTAGTCAATAAATTGCTCATATAAATCTTTTTTACAAATGTAACATACTTTGGTTTCTTCTATATATTTTTTATTTTCATTCGTAAGAGGGAGAGGAGCAGTTTGAAAACTATATTTACTACATATAATTTTTAAATCTTCTTGGAGCTTATTCATAAATACATGAGCACAGTTTTCTCCGCTATAACTAACATATTTAGAGAGATTACTATCATATGAACACTTAATATAATAACCGAAACTGTACACGTCATGTCTCTGAACATTAATGGTTGATGATTTGTTAGGATCACCAGAACAAGAGGCAATAGGTTTTAAAAACGATTCGAAGTCAGCGTAAATAATAAAAGGAACCCTCTTTTTCTTTTCAAATTTATCAAAATATAACCTATCATTAGAAACATTTTCATTGAACCAGTTTTTTCTAAACATACTTGGACTTGGTAATATTGTACTAATATGAGCACAATCATATTTTTGGTGGTTATCTACCGCATTGCTTGTAGGAAAATAAAGCAGACAACCATCACAAATGTGAACCGCGCCATTTCGTTTAGTGATCTGCTTACTCACTAAACGTGATAAATTTTTAATATAGCAATAATGTCCGTTACTACCACTGGTGACGTATAGTAAATTTATATGTGTTGATTTGCGAGACTTTGTGAAGTACAGGGGGCCAATAACATGATGAGTTTTAGTCTCAGAGTTATATTCTAAACCAAAAACGTTAATGCTTATATTGTTTAAGCGCTCAACTCTGTAAATATCAGTTAATTTTACTGGAAACGAAATCCCATTAAAATTTAACTTGTTTTCCAATTTCCAATACTCGTTTACACGATCGGGGTTTTTTGTTACAGGATACAAAGCTGAGAGTAAAGCCCATTTACAACACTGCACATCTGCGTTTTTAACATTGATGACTGCTTTTTTAGTCCTAATGTCATAAGGTAATTCAATAAAAGATGATCCCCGCAGTGGATTGAATTTATTTATATTCATATCTAAACTAATTAGGTCCGTAAGACTCCATCCACTATCTTTTTTCTCAAACTCACTGACTTTATTAGCTAATACTTCTTTTATTGAATTAAAAAGTATATTGATGTCTTCGGATTCATTGAGAATATAGTTCTGAGTTTGGAAGTCAAAAACGTTATGTACATTTTTATTTTGGTGCACGAAGTTGGCACACAGTATAAAGTTTACTTTAAACGTTTTTAATTGTACTATATCATCAAGAATCAAAGTCCTTAAATCATCAATTATTGAATTAAAAAATGTATTAACCGTTTCCAAATCTTTTGAGTCCGCTAAAGAAGTTATTCTGTATGTATGAACTCTTTTGCCAAAAGCAGTTTCAATTAACCTTACATTTGGTAAATTATCATGGGAACGAAACACATTATTTTTGTGATTCTTACTTTTATAGTGATTGGATAAATACCTTTTTTTAACGGAAATATTGCAAACTGAACACATCATCATCTCGCTATTATCTGCAGTCGAATCATCTTCAGCTCCTCTAGATGTTGATGGTTCATTAATACGTCGTCTTTTCTCATTGTTTTGAATGCTATTCTCAGTTTGCCGTTTTAATCCTCTCCCAATTTGTATGTTAACACTGTAAACATAAATAAAAATATTAGAACTAACAAAAAATCAACAACATAATTTTTTTTTAAATATTAAAAATAATACTTACGTCTTTTCAATTTCTTCACTGAGTTTCACTAATGATTCATCGAAATATGAGTCAAAAATATTTCGTTCCTTACTTTCAGTAGTTTCTACTATATCACAGATTTCATTTAACTCTTCATCATATTCAGTGCAGTTCAAATCAGTTTTATCGACTGAAGATGAAAAAAAAGCACTGACATATTTCGTTCCAGCCATTTATTATTAACTCTCAAGCAATTAGACGAGTAGAAGTTTATGACTCAGAGCATTGATTACTAACTAGTAACTTTTAATATTTGATCGATCTTCTATTTATGTTGAATTTGACATGACAGACCATAGGCACCACTGCTCGTCGTTTTTATACTAGGTAGATCATTATGTGTTTCTCAATCACGAATAAACAAGTTCGGTAGCTAACGAGCAGATAAACAAAGTTATTAAGATACACTCTTATCAGAAAGTTAGTAAGTATGAGTGTATTATAATAGCAAAAATATATCACGAGAGATGGTCCATGAAACGAGGATTTCACACTCAAATTATCGTTATTTGAGTGTAAAATTCGGTCGCCGAAGGCGACCAGCCGAAGCTGTGAGGCGAGCAGTGGTGCCTATGGTCTGTCATGTCAAATTCAACATAAATAGAAGATCGATCAAATATTAAAAGTTACTAGTTAGTAATCAATGCTCTGAGTCATAAACTTCTACTCGTCTAATTGCTTGAGAGTTAATAATAAATGGCTGGAACGAAATATGTCAGTGCTTTTTTTTCATCTTCAGTCGATAAAACTGATTTGAACTGCACTGAATATGATGAAGAGTTAAATGAAATCTGTGATATAGTAGAAACTACTGAAAGTAAGGAACGAAATATTTTTGACTCATATTTCGATGAATCATTAGTGAAACTCAGTGAAGAAATTGAAAAGACGTAAGTATTATTTTTAATATTTAAAAAAAAATTATGTTGTTGATTTTTTGTTAGTTCTAATATTTTTATTTATGTTTACAGTGTTAACATACAAATTGGGAGAGGATTAAAACGGCAAACTGAGAATAGCATTCAAAACAATGAGAAAAGACGACGTATTAATGAACCATCAACATCTAGAGGAGCTGAAGATGATTCGACTGCAGATAATAGCGAGATGATGATGTGTTCAGTTTGCAATATTTCCGTTAAAAAAAGGTATTTATCCAATCACTATAAAAGTAAGAATCACAAAAATAATGTGTTTCGTTCCCATGATAATTTACCAAATGTAAGGTTAATTGAAACTGCTTTTGGCAAAAGAGTTCATACATACAGAATAACTTCTTTAGCGGACTCAAAAGATTTGGAAACGGTTAATACATTTTTTAATTCAATAATTGATGATTTAAGGACTTTGATTCTTGATGATATAGTACAATTAAAAACGTTTAAAGTAAACTTTATACTGTGTGCCAACTTCGTGCACCAAAATAAAAATGTACATAACGTTTTTGACTTCCAAACTCAGAACTATATTCTCAATGAATCCGAAGACATCAATATACTTTTTAATTCAATAAAAGAAGTATTAGCTAATAAAGTCAGTGAGTTTGAGAAAAAAGATAGTGGATGGAGTCTTACGGACCTAATTAGTTTAGATATGAATATAAATAAATTCAATCCACTGCGGGGATCATCTTTTATTGAATTACCTTATGACATTAGGACTAAAAAAGCAGTCATCAATGTTAAAAACGCAGATGTGCAGTGTTGTAAATGGGCTTTACTCTCAGCTTTGTATCCTGTAACAAAAAACCCCGATCGTGTAAACGAGTATTGGAAATTGGAAAACAAGTTAAATTTTAATGGGATTTCGTTTCCAGTAAAATTAACTGATATTTACAGAGTTGAGCGCTTAAACAATATAAGCATTAACGTTTTTGGTTTAGAATATAACTCTGAGACTAAAACTCATCATGTTATTGGCCCCCTGTACTTCACAAAGTCTCGCAAATCAACACATATAAATTTACTATACGTCACCAGTGGTAGTAACGGACATTATTGCTATATTAAAAATTTATCACGTTTAGTGAGTAAGCAGATCACTAAACGAAATGGCGCGGTTCACATTTGTGATGGTTGTCTGCTTTATTTTCCTACAAGCAATGCGGTAGATAACCACCAAAAATATGATTGTGCTCATATTAGTACAATATTACCAAGTCCAAGTATGTTTAGAAAAAACTGGTTCAATGAAAATGTTTCTAATGATAGGTTATATTTTGATAAATTTGAAAAGAAAAAGAGGGTTCCTTTTATTATTTACGCTGACTTCGAATCGTTTTTAAAACCTATTGCCTCTTGTTCTGGTGATCCTAACAAATCATCAACCATTAATGTTCAGAGACATGACGTGTACAGTTTCGGTTATTATATTAAGTGTTCATATGATAGTAATCTCTCTAAATATGTTAGTTATAGCGGAGAAAACTGTGCTCATGTATTTATGAATAAGCTCCAAGAAGATTTAAAAATTATATGTAGTAAATATAGTTTTCAAACTGCTCCTCTCCCTCTTACGAATGAAAATAAAAAATATATAGAAGAAACCAAAGTATGTTACATTTGTAAAAAAGATTTATATGAGCAATTTATTGACTACAACTGGCAGACGGGAGCGTTTATAGGTGTTTCACATGAAATATGTAGTAAAAAGTTTCATAAAATAGACTTTGTACCAGTAGTATTACATAATCTAAGTAATTACGATGCTCACTTTATTGTACACGCATTAAATTTTGCTGATGGTGAAGTACAAATAATCCCCCAAAATAAAGAAAAATATATTTCATTTTCTAAAATTCTTCACGTAAACGGTCAGCGTGTAAGTTTAAGGTTTATTGATTCTTTTAAATTTTTATCAAGTAGTTTAAATTCATTAGCTTCTAATCTTAATAATAATCAGTTTATAGAACTAAAAAATGAATTTCCGAATGTAAACGACTTTGAATTGCTGAAAAGAAAAGGTGTATATCCATATGAGTATATGAGTTCTTTCAGGTCATTAAAATCACCATCATTACCAAAAATTTATGACTTTTTTAATTCACTTACTGGGTCAACGATTTCTAACGAAGACTACGTTCACGCTCAAAGAGTGTGGTCTCATTTTAAATGTTGTAGTATGTCTGATTATTCTAATCTTTATTTAAAAACAGATGTTTTGCTTTTAAGTGATATATTCGAAAACTTTAGAAATGTTTGTTTAAAAACCTATGATTTAGATCCTGCTCATTATTATACTGCTCCTGGTTTAAGCTGGGACGCTATGTTAAAGTTTACCGAAGTCGAAATCGAGTTATTGACAGATTTTGATAAAATAGCCTTTATAAAAGCTGGTATCAGAGGTGGTGTGTCTCAATGTAGTAATCGTTACGCTAAAGCCAATAATCCTTATATGGATAATTATAAAGCAGATGATCCTATTTCTTTTCTAACATATTTGGATGCTAATAATTTGTATGGGTGGGCTATGTCTCAGTATTTACCTATTTCTCAATTTGAATGGGCGAGTGTTGATGTTAATTTTAATGTTCCTATCACTTCAGAGTTTGGTTACATTTTAGAAGTAGATTTGGAATATCCTGATAGCCTTCATGATCATCATTCCGATTTACCATTATGTCCTGAAAATATTTGTATTGGTGGTTCTAAGGAACGAAAGCTGGTCCCAAATTTAAATAATAAGGAAAAATATATTTTACATTATAGAAATCTCTTACAAAGCTTAGAGTTGGGTTTAAAACTTACGAAAGTTCATAGAGTTCTGAAATTTAAACAAAGTGCCTGGTTAAAAAAATATATAGATTTAAACACGCAATTGCGTACGTTAGCAAAATCTGATTTTGAAAAAGATTTTTATAAGTTAATGAATAATTCAATTTTTGGAAAGACCATGGAAAATATTGAAAAAAGAGTAAACGTTAAACTATTGACTCACTGGGAAAATCGGGGTAAAAGAAAAGGTGTGTCAGATCTGATTGCCAAACCTGAATTTCATAGTTTGTCAGTTTTCTCTGAGAGTTTAGTAGCAGTCCAATTACAAAAGACTAAACTTTTTTACAATAAACCCATATTTTTAGGTTTTAGTATATTAGATTTATCAAAAACTTTAATGTATGATTTCCATTACAAATACATGAAGTGTAAATTTGAAAATTTAAAATTGTTGTATACGGACACTGACAGCTTAGTTTACCAAATTTTTTGTGCAGATTTTTATAAAGAAATTCTACCCGATATATGTAATTATTTTGACACATCGGATTACGCACGAAACAATATTTATGGTTTTCCTTTATTAAATAAGAAAAAATTAGGTTATTTTAAAGATGAACACAATGGCCATGTTTTTTCTGAATTTGTCGGTTTACGCTCAAAAATGTATGCTATGCAAGTAGAGAATAAAACAATAACTAAAGCAAAAGGTGTAAACAAATGTGTAACTAGACAATTGAAATTACATAATTATAAAACTTGTTTGTTTAAAAAAAATGTAGAACTTGCTGAAATGTATCGTTTTAGATCCATTAAACATGTCATTTTTACTCAAAAGATAAATAAAATTTGTTTGTCTTACAATGATACCAAGAGATATATTATACCAAATTCCACTGACACATTAGCATGGGGTCATTATAAATTACGATAAATAAAATTTTAAAAAACTATTTTATATAATTTAAGTTATATTGTATTCGATATTTCTTATTCTTTATGGTGAATAACGTCTTGTGTATTTGTATCTTAAGCTTAGAGGTATGCCTCTTAGTGACTTTGTTGAAATGTTTAATAAAGATACATAATAATGATGTGTTAATAAAACATGTATTTAAGTCTTTTTTATTGATTCAATAACATGTAACTGTAACCTATTTTTTTTTTGAGAAATTATTATTAAATATGTTGAAATTTAACTTGGTATTTTCATTAAAACCTTTGAAATAAATAAAAACCATTAAATGATTTAACAATATATTTATTTTATACTCACAAACCAATATCTGATTTATTGTATGACATAAAAATCTACAAAATCACAAATAAGTACTATGGATTTAGGCGTATTACTTTTTATCTTTGTTGCTGTAAGAGTATTTCCGACAATTCGGAGAATTGGATATTCCCTTTGTTATGTTGTAAATAAGCTGACGAGTTTTCTTATGATGATCGTCATTGATAGACTTTGTGTAATATTTCACACGAACATCTGCATGCTTCCAATGGTCCGATTGATCAATGTTTCCAATCTTCTTCAAATCATACACCTCAATCTTAATGAGATGTGTTGCACTTGCTCCGTCGTCGGTGTTGGTTGACACGTAAGATGTCGAATCTCTCCCGGAACAACGTCCAACTGTTGAAGATCTCATTGTCCTCGGCTTCTTCTTTGGTGGTTCAAAGAATTCGTCGATTGATTCTTTCTTCTGCAACGATGGAAGTTCATCGTCGTCCGACTGTGGGTAATAATAATGTTTATATGTGTTTTCTTGGAACACCACATCGTCATCGTCTTCATTGAATGTAGAACGAGCAATCTGTAACAACCAGTACAATTTTATACGTTACTCAGAAGTCATAAAAAATCAGAACATTCACTCAGTAATTAAAAAATGAAAGCGAATCACATCAGTTTTATGCACATCATATACGTTAGACAGAAGTCAGAATAAATCAGAACATTCACTCAGAAAATAAAAAATAAAAACGTTTTACTTACATTCATGGTACTGGTGTTGAATACAGAACGGAGCACTTGTAGTAGTTTCCTATGCACGAGTATCGAAAATAGACAACTCAGTGTGTTATATATCAATTTTAGTAAGTAATGACTATTTGAACTTACTCTACTTAAGATATCTAATTCGATGTTGTTTAACAAGACTAGATAGTTAATGTAATGATTATTTTATCTTTAGTTTAGGAAAATTTTACTTTCAAAGTCTAATTTTAATGAACAATGTGTGTTTCTCTATCACGAATAAACAAGTTCGGTAGCTAATTTAATTTAAACGAGCAGATAAACTAGTTTCAAAGTATAAGTAAATAGAGTTTATCTAATTATAATGAACAAAGTTATTAAGATATACTCTTATCAGAAAGTTAGTAAGTATGGGTGTATTATTATAGCAAAAATATTTTACGAGAGATGGTCCATGAAGGGAAGATTTCATGCATACCGAATGTCCATTATTACAATTAACACACTAACCGCCGCTGTGGTTAAGTGGTTAGGACTACCCCGGTCTCAGACTCACGGTCACGGGTTCGATTCCCAGCAGAGGTTGCACATGTGTGTATTCAGTATGGTTGGTGGTAGGACTTGAATGATTACAATTAGCTCACTAACCACCTCTGTGGTGAAGTGGTTAGGACTACCCCGGTCTCAGACTCCGCTTCACGGGTTCGATATCCGTTTGGCAAGCTTCGTACCACCATTTTATCTAAGTCAGTGCCTTAGTAGTGAGGATTCCAGGTGAAGTTATGCCTTCACTTTGATCTTACTTTTCATCTCCTAACATCAGGTGAGATGAAGACAAAGCGCTTTCCTGAAGAATCAATAAAATACAATCGCATAGTTGTTAAGGTGATTAGACCGAGGTGTCATTAACAGTGGTTTATTAGTAAATCAACTGAACAAGAGTACAGTGGCGTCGGTACGTCATTAGATAATGATGTGCATCGGGAATGGTGATTAGGACCGAGGAGTCATTAACGATTCATTAGTAAATCAACTGAGAGCTGCCGCTCGAAAATTGTATCTCGGAAACGGTTAAAGATATCGCTCTGGGACCCAGCGCAATCGATTCAAATGGGGGGGTTTTCCTTTTTTTTTTTTTTAGTTTTGGAAACGACTTGAACTAGCCCAGCGGGGGTCAGAACCAGACCAGTTTTGAGTGCGCCAGAACTCTCAAAACCCTACTACTACCAAAACGCAGGCATGTTTGTTCTCGGCGAAAAGGAGAGCTCCTTTTAACCTGACTCCTACTTTCCGGGGTGTAGATGTACCAATTACCGACAACCTCGATCTACTCGGCATGAAGTTAACCACCAATTCAACTTCGGCGACAACATCGAAATCAAGGCTCAAACTGCGGCCAAAAAGCTGGGTGTTCTAAATAAAGTTAAGCGATATTTCACGTCGGGACAGCTTCTAACTCTTTATAGCACAAGTCCAGTCGTGCATGGAGTATTGCTGCCACCTTTGGGATGGCGCAGCAAAATATTAACTTGCCGCGCTCGATTCGGTGGAACGCAGAGTCAGGAAACTTATAGGTGACGATAAGTTTGTAAAAACCAAGCATCACAGTCTCGTTCACCGTCGCTCAGTTGCTTGTTTGTAAGTATTTTACAGGTTGTACTTTGGAGAGTGCACGAGCTCATTCCACCGTCCCCTTTCTACCATCTGGAGTCCAGACGTACGGCGGGTTACCACCCTTACTTGGTTGATATTCCACTCATACGCACCAAGCGCTATTCGTCTTCATTCATAATGCGTACAGCCAAGGTATGGAATTCCCTGCCGGCGTTTGTGTTCCCGAGTGCATATAGCCCCAACATCTTTAAAGCCCGAGTGAATAGGATGCTTCTGGGCAAGCTCTCTCCATCGTCGGTCACTTCTTAATCCTACGGATAAGAGTGTGGCCAAGAGCAAACCCATTTATTATAAAAAAAAGGTCCTGGGTGTATTTTCCATGTCAGGCGAGAGCGTTATGGATTATTCGATGCCGAACCCGCATTTGTGATCACCGCCTCTATGGTCTAGTGGCTAAGCCACCCTTCTTAGACTCAGTGGTCCCGGATTGGATTCCCAGAGGGGGTTCATCTTCAGGGTAACATCTTTGTGTACTTAATTAGGTTGGAGATAAGGCTTGTTAAATCCGCCTGGCTAGCTATCACCATCTTATCTAAAGTCTGTCGTTATAACTGCAATGTTAGGATAGCATTGTTGTGATGCGACAGTTTAGAGATAGCCAGTTCCTCAGTAGTTGAGGATTCCAGGTGAAGAGCGCTTCCACCTTCGGCCTTATCGTCTCTTAATTACCATCAGGTAAGATGAATGCTATGTGCTTACCCGTATTAGATAAAAAAACAACCCGCATTTGGCCAGCGTGGTGATTAAAATGATTATTATTGGCTTAATCCTGCTGGCGAAATACAGGTTGGTGATCACATAAACTCGGGCTGTCTTAAAAAAATATCCGAATATCGGGCGAGCCATGTCGCGTATTATCGGCTCATTAAAAGAATACTACCACCCCCTCTCTAAAAGGCGACTAACGGACTAAAGAATGCAAATACTTCCAACATAAAGTGACGATGGGATCACCACCTGTCACTCTGAGCACATGCAGTATGCAGTCGCTATATGGTAAAAAGTGAACTATGGCAGGGGATTGTTTTTGCGGTCCTCTCTGCCTAGTCTCTGACCACATGAGGTTTCTTTACTCATGTGCTCTGACTAACCCTTCGGGATAATAAGTAGTAAGTAGTGATTATATGTACGAGTATGTATGTCGATACATAGAGTAAAACGTCTTTGCCCGATGGCAAAGATGTTAGGTTATTTACTCTCCGTCACTCCGTCACCGAGTAAAAGTGTAAAAGTAGCTAATAGCTTCTACTTAAGTACTTACATATATTTAAGTAAAATAAAAACAATCATAAATAAAAATAATCGGTGTGGTGGCGGCTCTTTATAAAAGAATATCACCTGCCCTTCTTCCCTTTTGTGTTGTAAAAGGCAACTAACGGACTAAAGACTGCACATACAACAGCATAGAGCGGCTAATAACACCACCTATCACTCTGAGCACATGTGCAGTTGCAATTTGGTGAAACGTGGTCTGTGGCAGTGTACTGCTTCTGTGGTCCTCATTGCCTTCTTTGAGTAACCCTTTGGGGATAACAGTCGTGATTATATGTATGTATGTATGTATGCATGTAAAAGCGCGGTAGATCTACTGACAAACTTTGTTAACTAGTGCTAGGGTGCGTAACATTAGGGATGTGCTAATAGATTGACTTTTGATGAATGATTGGTCTCGCTGCGCTCGACTGGGTACCTACGTATTATAATACCGAATTTCATAAGACCTATGAACGGATGGCCGAATATTAAAATGCCGAAAGTTCAAAATCCCGATAGTTCAAAATCCCGAAAGTTCAAACCCCGAATGTACAAAATCCCGAAGATTTATATACCTACAGTCGATATGCCGAAGTTCAAAATCCCGAAAGATAGATTAAACGTGTTTTTAGAATGTAACTTAAATTTCTAACCTATCACGTGACCTACAGGAGTAGGGCAGCTAGTATTTCTGTTGTCTAATAAAAAAATAACCTCGAAATTAGGTCTTATAAAATTCGGTATTTTGAATTTTCGGGATTTTAAACTTTTGGTATTTAGAACTTTCGGGATTTTGAACTTTCGGTTATTTGAATGTATTTTGTATTTTGATTTTCGATGTTTTAAACGTAGGTATTTTAGTTGTAGATATTATGAATTTTCGGTATTTTAATACGTATCCGCTCGACTAGATTCCTCCGACGTACTTGTAAAATGCGGCAACAAATACTACGCCAAAATCGGAGTACCCGAGAGCCAGTCACACTGGCTGTGTGTACAGTGTACGTACCGTATTTTTTATTAAAGATTGGGCATTCAAAGTAAAATGCCAGTTTGCGTATTATAACTGTGTAAAAATAATACTGCAAAAAATAACAAGGACCGCATCCTTTCAAATTGTCATAGATGAGTTCCAGCATTTACGGAGCAGTGGTTTTTATTTTAGATAGGGCGGTATCTAGTCGAGCGCAGCGAGACCAATGATTAATCTAAGAGATTGACCTAATTTTCGTCTATCAGTATGTATGTAGATACATTACTTTACAGATGTTGAGTCAGCAGTGGATGGTTTTTCAGTTGACACTGGCGCATCAGCAGTAATTTGCTCAGCCTGTGAATGCTTAGAAGGGACCCTGGACTGTTCGAAGAAGAATCTTGTGAACTCCTTCAGTTCTGCCGAATGGGATCGTAAGTATCGTCATAATAAGTATCAATATCATCAAGCCCTTTCTTTTAACGAGCCTGTCGCGTAGCGGCGCAATAAAAGAATACTTCCACCCCCACCCTTCCCTTTGGTGTCGTAAAAGGCGACTTACGGCCTATAGACTGCACATACATTCAACAGCATAGAGCGGTGATCGGCTCACCGCCTGTCACGAATAGTCACGATGACCACATGTGTAGTTGTAACCAATGACCTTTAATATATAGACTAGTTACACCTGAACAAATTACATTTAAAAATGGTGAACTTGTTTCTATGACGTAATCACGTCGAAAGGGAAAGAAAATAAATGCAATCATATCATTAGCCTATTGTTAAAAAGAGATAAACATATATTTTAACTTTTGTATACTCTTTAAGGTAGTTGAGTTGACCAATGAGCTCATTGAATTTATGCGCCATCTCGGGGCCATTGTTTTCTCTCTTTCACTCTTACAGAAACGTCTCTCTCTTACATAGTACACGCGTCTCACTCATGCATACCGAATTGGCAACAGGGCAAATGTCCTCACTAAATAAAAAATCTATTTTAATAAATTTAAATTTAATTTTTACAATAATTACGAGTGAAATTTAAAAAAAAACTTGTTTCATGGTTGCAGTATAATTTTTTACAATTTCTGTATACACAGGAAGGCCTTTTATCCAAATAACAACACAAAACTTATAACGGTAACGATCGTATTGACGTGACAATGACTGGGCCCCAATTCTCATTTTTCGAGATGTAGTCTCGAATCGAGTTTTGATTTCGATCTCTATCTCGATAATCGACATTTTGTTCACGAATCTCCTATTCTCAGCGCTAATCGAAATAGACTTCGAGTTTTTTTTTTGATAAATATTGCCATTCTTTTTAATGCAATCAACTCGGGATGCGTTCCGTTTGACACGTTTCATCCGGTTTTAAACCGGTTGCAACTATGTACCTCAAATATTTTTACTGTAAAGGTATTTAAATGTATTGAACTTCCTTTTAAAGAAGTAAATTTTTAATAAGTATCGAAAAATCATTATATTTAATGTGTTTTGATCAAATTTAATTTCCTTAAACAACTTGTATTGTTTAAAACGTGACGTATCTTCGATAAATTTTATGTTTTTTGTTTGTGGTTGTGTGCTTGTTTGGTGACGAAACGATCATTTTAGTATTCACAAGACACACACAATGTCACAATGTCAACAAAAAATACCCAACGCCACAGCAGAAGCAGCTTCTTCTACAAATGTTGAAAGCCGATATACAGTTAAGGAGTGGAAAGTTTTCTTCCACCTTTTAAAAAAAAGAGAGCGAGCTCTCTCAATATTTTAAATCACTTCTACGACAAAATTGGAAATTAACTCCTCCATATCCACCGTAATTTCGCCGCTATTTGACGTTTCATTAGCTTCTCGTAGTCGAAATTACGTCTCGACCACTGCCGACCACTCGAAGCAATTCGAGCGGCTCTCCTTTGAGAAATGTCGAGTTCGAGATGTTCAGAATAACTAAATTGGAATTACCACTCGATAAAGTTCGAATTCGAATCAAACTCGAAGCCGATTAGCGCTGAGAATAGGAGATTCATTAACAAAATGTTAATAACGAGATTTTATGGTCGAGATAGAGATCGAAATCAAAACTCGATTCGAGACTACATCTCGAAAAATGAGAATTGGCCTCCGACCTGTGACTAAATGAGGTCCAGGCAATTACCTGGATTTGTTCTAGTCACTACGGAGGGCAGGCAACGTATCTACTAACTTGTTGAAATGTGGACTATGGCAGTGGACTGCTTCTGCGATCATTGAATAGTCTCTGACTCTCTGACTAACCCTTTGGGGATGATAGTCGTAATTCTTCGTTACATACGTAGAATTATGTATGAATGTCCAATACAGTCACAGGAGCCAGTGACTCGGTTTTGAAAAGTTGCCTAAGAGCTGACGAAGTGAATTAAGAGAAGTGTTGTAACTGTAAGTAAGACAAGGCACAGTAGAAATTCTTTTGTTAGCAACCTCTAGGATCGCATAACGAAACGCCTTAGCCTTAGTAGGTACCTATAAAAGGGACAGACAGGGACCTTCAAGAAACAAGTAGGTAACCAAGAGAGTTGTTCCTGTATATTTATTTATTTATTATTTATTGCAAAATGCGGACTTAATGCCTTGAGGCATTCTCTACTATTCGTCCAGCGGTCAGTCGTCTTTAGATTTTTAGTTGTTTTCTCGATTATTTTTGTTGGTCATATCTAAAATTTTCATTTGTTTGCAGAGTTAAAACCCCTCAACATAAAAGAGGTAGATCTAAGCGGTAACTCAATCGAAAAAGTCACAACAATATCAGAATTACCGATAGAGACTCTGAATATATCCAATAACAGAATCGAGAGTATCGACGATTGGTGCTTTGGCAGCTTGGAGAATCTCACCACACTGGATTTGAGCAGAAACGAACTCGCGGACTTGGACAAGAGAGTTTTCTGGGTGAGTTACATACATATACATACATACTAAGTACGCCGAAACTGGCAAAACATGTTGATACTCTGCAATTTTATATCAACTACTGAGTACTATGGAACACACATGATAATCACGACTATTATCACAGAATAACTAATACTACGTACAGAAGGTTTACTCTCTAACGACTTTCACGTGAAATTGAAACTTATCGTGTGACCCGAGCGTTCATATTCCTTAAGCAACGCTGACTCGATATCGATTTGACGTCATGACGTCACAGAGCGTGGGGTGCTATTATCCCCAAAGGCTCAGTCAGAGACTAGGCAAATGAGGACCGCAAAAGGAGTGCTGTCAAATGACAACCCACGTTTCACCAAATTACAACTGCACGTGTGCTCAGCGTGATGTATGTGCAGTCTTCAGTCCGTTAGTCGCCTTCTACGTGACCCAAGAGAAGATATGGATTGATAGTAGAAGTAGTATTGATATTCCTATGCTTCTTTTTTTTACTTCTAAGGCACCCACACTAAGGCATTTGACCCACTGTTAACGAACCTTCCTTCTTCCTTCCGTCCTCCTTCCTTCTTCCTTCCTTCCTTCTTTCTTTTTCTTCCTTCTGCTAGTGGACTGTTTGCAATATTTTCCAAATTTTAATTAAAAGTTTTATTTTTGGCGTGTTCGCTACCAATTTAGTTTGTAAGCGATTTGAATTAAGTATTATTGTAAGTTTACAAGACTTGGTTTTGAAATAAACAAATAAATAAGCTGATAATTATTCTTTGCTTCCACCTGCAGGGTCTCCGCACAGCGCTAACGAGTATAAGGCCTTTGGACAAGATGCGCTACCTGAGTTTGGCCTACAACAACCTGCACGTGATACCGAAGGATGCCTTCTCGTTCATGCATGGTCTAACTTACCTGGATCTGAGTAGGAACCCCCTCGTGATCATAGACCAGGTCACCATGGGAACGCTTGGTGAATTACCTATGATGAAGGTAGGATTTACTTTACAAACACATAGTTTATTAATTCATATTTGGCTTTTACAGGCAATTATTTGACGGCAAAACTAATATGAGAAAATATAATCGAGCGCGCCCGCCTATACGCGCCGCAAGTGCAGAATGACCTCGTGTGCAAAAACATTATTATTATTCTCTTTATTTAATACATACTTATCTTAAGATTTTTTTTTACGATATTTTATATAAAAAAAATATTTAATATTATGAAAAACTTAACCTAGTCTGCCACCGTCAGCGGGGATAGACCCAAGCTATCGGTGCCGGTAGTTAGGTCTGCACAGTGAGAAACCTCCGGACAATACGTGCCGTGTCAAGGAGTTCAGTGCGAAATATCTAAAACATTTCGAACATCTCGCTAGGTTCCCTTTTTGTGGGGACGTTTTGAAAGCGTTGATTGTTTTTACGGCAACTAGTTTTTACTTTTTATCTTATGTGATTTTATTTTTATTTTTATTTATGGAAAAGGTACTCACACCAAACTTATTCATACATAAGTAATATAAAACATTAAGTCTGCTATAGTTTATAATTGTACATAGATACATACATCACGCCTACTTCCCGGCGGGGTAGGCCTCTGCCTGGTCTCTACCACAGCTTTCCATTTACTACTATTCTGACGCACATCGTTTGCTTCACTCACTCTCATAACATTCTTCATACATGCTCGTCAGTTTAGGGTACTCTTGACCCGACCTTTAACGAGAACGTCACCAATCTGATCTACTTACGCTCGCCGAGGTCTAAATGTTTGTGGTTAAAATAACGAACTCCCTCCAGGAGCTCCGTCTAAGCGCGTGCAGCCTCGAAACCTTGCCCGACGGCTTGTTCCGTACACTCCGAAGGCTGCAACGGCTGGACTTAAGCAACAACAAGTTCACCACAGTACCAACGGTAATCGGCGAAGCTGTGAATCTGGTCTACTTGAACTTCGACAGGAATCCTATGACGACGCTGGTTGAGAAAACGTGAGTAGATACATGTACAGTCACGAGCACCAATATGTATACACTTTGACTCTTATTCCATTGTATTAAGAGTTACAATTGTCTACATATTTTTGGTCGTGACTGTACATTCATCCATACACACACGATGATTATCCCCAAAGGGTTAGTCAGGGACAAGGCAATGAGGATCGCAGAAGCAGTCCACTGTCTTAGTTCACGGCACATCAAATTACAACTGCACTGCAGTGTGATTCTCTAAGTTATAGCCTTGGTAGCAGCGGCTGCCGCAGCGCTTAGAATTGACTCTGTCTCTTTTATATTCATAGAATTGGAAAGAGACTGCAGATCACAGCCATGCGCGCAGTCTATGCGTCGCTTAGAGAATCGCATACCTGTATTCAGCGTGACAGATGGGTGAGCCCATCGCTGCTCTATGCTGTCGGATTTATTTATTTATTTATTTATACTTTATTGCAATAAATCGAGTACAAATGGCGGACTTAATGCTAAAAACATTATCTACCAGTCGACCAGTAAAACGAGTTAGAAAAGAAAATAGACGGCGCAAAAAAGGTACCTAAGTAAGTACTAAATATAAGTATATCATTTATATAAAATAAGTACCTAAATATAATAATTATCTAGACATATACTACATAAACTACACAAATAATATAGGCACTGATGGTGTTATGAACTTAAATTAAAATAATGCTTGCGAGTCATTCGCTTAAAAGATTGTACCTATGTTGGAAGCTTGGCGAATCTTGAGGGGAAGAGCGTTCCAAAGACGAATTGCGGTAACGGTGAAGGAGTCGGAAACGAAGTTGGAATGATGTAGAGGAATTTCTAGAAGAAGTTTATTGGAAGAGCGAAGATTGAGTGAAGGAGAAGACCCTAGAAATTTAAATTTAGATTTAAGGTAATGTGGAGTACGTGGATCAAAAAGAATATTAAACAGCATACAGACCAGTCTATGATATGATTATGTGATTGATACGGAGTGATAGAGTGATTTATGTGCAGTCTTTAGTCCGTTAGTCGCCTTTTACGATACCCAAGGGAAGAGAGGGGGTGGTAGTATTCTTTCACCCCGACGCAACACGATAAAAAAGTAAAATAATCTAAGTATCTGTATTCATGTGAGTTCAACTGAACAGGTCAATATCCTCGCTGGCCAAATTGAGAGAGCTCCGTCTATGCAACACCAAACTACAGAGCATCGGTCCAGGCGCTTTAGGCGGCTTGGAGAGGCTAGAAGTGCTGTACGTCTGCAACAATCCCAAGCTGAGTGTGATCGACGAGGACTTCTTGACGTGGGAAGATGATGACGGCACGGAGTTATGGCCGGCGTTGAAAGAAGTGAGTCTTATAACGACAGATATTGTTGACAGACATGTCAGCAATGCGATTATTTATTTAAACCTTATTGCCTACAGTACAGCAAATAGCGGACTTAATGTCATAAGGCATTCTAAACCAGTCAACCAGTGAGGATGTACAGAATTTATTATGGGCTAGGATTTTGTACATTCTTAGAAGTTTTCACCTCTGAGACCCGAAGAAATATTTTTACAAATATTTGAAGATTCGGTTAAGAATGAAGCTGCGTTTATAGATATTTTTTTTATATAGTCAGAGGTCAAAACTTCTAAGATTTGATGAAGCAATATTGACTAAAAAACATAAACATCAAGCACTGACAAATTTCGACGGGTGAAAACCAGACCTCGGTAGCCAAGTGGTTAAGGAAGCCGCCCGGAATGCGGAAGGTGCGTATGGTTCGATTCCTGCCTGAGGTTGTCGTCTTTTTACAGTGTTAAAAGTTTTACTTAAATATTCATACGTACAGTCAAGAGCAAAAATATGTAAACAATTGTAACTCTTAATACAACGGAATAAGAGTCAAAATGTATACATATATTGGTGCTCGTGACTGTACATCACGTCCGTTTCTTCTCGGAGGGGGCCACATCAATCAATTCATCAACATTCAATAGCCTCTGTGGTCTAGTGGCTAACCTACGGTTTCAGACCCAGAGGTCCCGGGTTCGAATTCCAGCGGGGGGTACATCTTTGTATGCTTGGTTTGGTTGGTGGTAGAGCTGTTAAGTCCGCCTGGCTAGCTATCAGTCTACCACCATCTTATCTAAGTCTGCCGCCATAACAACTATTTTAGCTACCACCATATTATCTAAGCCTGCTGCCATAACAACTATGTTTATAGCATTTGTGTTCCGACAATTTGATATAAGATAGCCAGTTCCTCAGTGGTTGAGGATTCCGGGTTTGTGCGCTTTCACCTTCGGCCTTTTCGTCACTTATTATCAGGCGAGGTGAAGGCAAAACGCTTACCCGTTGTAGAAAAAATTCGAAGTTGGTCCCGAGCCATACCCATGGCATAAAAGAATGGCACTAGGTTTTTTAGTGGGCTTTTGCCTCGTCAAGTTTTTTGACAAGGCGGGGTAAGGGGAGGAGAGTTCCCCATACAACCCGAGGTCGCCCCTGGCCTCGGTGTATGCGTAAAACATTTTACTTACTTAGTTGGAAAAATGGCAAAGACCACAGCAACTACGGTACTGACATACATCTTATCTTTCTTAACTTAGCTTAATATACCCTACACGAGCCCGTACTTGAACTACACGAGCTCATTCCACCGTCCCCTTTCTACCATCGGGAGTTCAGACGTACGGCGCTATTCGTCTTCATTCATAAAGCGTACAGCCAAGGTATGGAGTTCCCTGCCGGCGTCTGTGTTCCCGAGTGCATATAGCCATATATAGCCCCAACATCTTTAAAGCCCGAGTGAATAGACTGCTTCTGAGCAAGCTCGCTCCATCGTCAGCCTCTTCCGAATCCTATGGATAAGAATGTGGCCAAGAGCAAGCCCATCTATAATAAAAAAAATTCTCATAATCGTAACGTTACTCTAAAATATCTTTCAGATATACCTATACAACAACAACATGTCCGAGGTGGACCCGGACTTCCTGTTCCGCTGGGACCAGCTGAATGCCCTCAGCTTTGACGACAACCCTTACGTGTGTGACTGCCACAACCAGTGGATGGTGGACGTGCTGGTGCCCCTCATAGTCAGCATCAATGGGAATGCTAACGATATGATGTGAGTTACTTGGGTATACAACCTTAATTTTTCTTAATACAAAAACAATTAAGGGTGGTTCCACCCATGAAACTGAACAACTTTCCCCAAGAAACCTATGTGCAATAATGACAAAAAAATTTCGACCTCCCATACAAAACTGTCCGATCAGCTGACGACAATAGTATGGGAGATCGAATTTTTTTTTTCATTTTTACACATTGGTTTCTTGGGGAAAGTTGTTCAGTTTCATAGGTGGAACTCACCCTTAATTGTTTTTGTATTAAGAAAAATTAAGGTTGTATATACACTCGGGACTATTTATACCTAAAGGGTTAGTCAGAGACAATGAGGAACGCTGAAGCAGTCCACTGCCGTATTTCACCAAATTACAATTGCACATGTGCTCAGCGTGATAAGTGGTAAGCCTCATCGCCGCTCTCCCTTAGTGGCCTTTAACGACACCTAAGGGAAGAAAGGGGTTGGTAGTATTATTTTAGCCGCTAAGCAATAAGTACCACACGACTCTATGAAAGTTAATATAAATTCATTGCGTAGTAATAATAGCTCAATGTCTAAATTATATTAGTTATACCAGTTGCCCCCGATCTGACGGTTGGAAACTATAGCATAAAGTACAAAGCTTCTTAGCCACAGTATTAGAAGCACTGGCTGTGGCTCATGGCTCAGCTCAGGCATCGCGCACGCGAAGCGCGACGTTGCCAGCCCACCGCCGCACCGGTCCGACCAGCCACATCAAGCCGCGTTGCGCGGTGGGCTGGCAACGTCGCTTCGTCCTTAAGCCATAGTCGGACGAAATGCAAATTGCAACTGAATGCATTGAATGAAAGGGATCACACGCTTTTCGCCGTAATACGCAAGTTGACAGAAACGCAACTCGTCAGATTTGCTACTTGTCATACACGAAGCTTGTCACACACGCAGCACGACACACACAATACACATACAATGAAAGGATATGAGAAAGTGTTTTTAAAAAAACAGCATTATGCCGGTTGCTCTTATTGAATGTATCTGCGTGAGGGGTGGGGCTTAAGACGTTACTTAGAATCGTTCATAGCTCGGCATGCCTAATGGACTATTAGGAACTTCTCCGACTGTATGTACCGATCTAAATGATTTTTTTTTTTGTTTCAACTATATTTTCTTAAAAGCATCATACTTTTCGCCACAGATGCACAAAGCCGCAGGACGTGCGCGGCCTATCCTTCGCCCAGCTGTACAACAGCTCTAAGACACTCGTCTGCGCGGGAGCCGAAGACGTGAAGTCATTACCGGGTCCTGACATGGCTATCATACTGGGAGTGATGATAGGTAATTGTTTTATTTAATGTGTAAAGGACCTTTAGGTTGGTCACCCAATGTTGCTTGAGTCGGCAACTGACGGCTTTCGGATTGTTACATACACCGAACACATTTTTTGTTTCCACTACGAGTAAGCTCTTGGCCTTTATCTCACCTGATGGTAAGTGATGATAAGACCGAAGGCGGAAGCGTGCTTCACCCGGAATCCTCAACCACTGAGGAAGGCTGGCTATATACAGTCGTGGTCAACTAATTAGGGACATTCAAGATAGTGAAGAGCAATAACCGGTTATGTACATATAAATATAAAACCCTATTGATTTTTCAGCACCTATTATTTGCATAATTTGGTCCGATTACTATACTATAAATGGCTGTAAATAAGAGAATAATTAAATAGAAAAAAGTATTTAATATCAAAGGTTGAACATGTATTAAATTTTAAGGTATAATTATGTAGCTGGACATTTAATTAAGGACAGTAAAGTATTATGATGAATAGAGTTAAACAAAACGAATAATCTCCAGTATTATAATATTTTTAAAAGCTTCATTTTATTACGTGTAAAATCAGTACCCAGTAGCAAAACCTTTGTTAGTAATTACCGCTTGACACCGATGTGGCATAGACATTATCAGTTTCTGACATGTTTCGATAGGAATGTTTGCCCATGCCTCACAAAAAGCTTGATTAAGTTGATCTAAAGTTGTGGTACGATAAGTTGAAACTTTTTTCTTGATTTCGTGCCAAAGGTGCTCAATTGGGTTGAGGTCCGGGCTATTTGCTGGCCAATCTAGCACCGATACTGACTGACTGGTAAGAAACGACTTGACTGAACGGGCGGTATGTTTCGGGTCGTTATCATGCTGAAACGTCCATATAATAGGGAGATGCTCCTCAGCATAGGGAAGCATAGTTTCCTCCAATATTGTTTTGTATTGATGTTGGTCTAAGTTACCCTGAACTTTTCTCACAGGTCCCACTCCACGTCCAGAAAATGAACCCCAAATTTTAATGTTTCCACCGCCATGTTTCACCTGCTTTTTTGTGAATCTTGGATTCATTTCCGCTTTTACAGGACGCCGTACGTATTGCCTTCCATCTGAAGAAATTAAATTAATCTTGGTCTCGTCAGAGAATAATACATGTTGCCATTGGGCGTAGGTCCAATGTCCATATTTACGTGCAAACGCCAAACGAGCATTTCTATGTTCTTTCTTCAACAACGGTACTTTGCGAGCCACTCTTCCGAACAACCCTGCTTCTACCAGACGTCGTCGAACGGTCCTCGCTGATACACCGGCTCTTTCGTCTGCCCCAAACACTTCGTGTTTAATTAAAATAGAGCCTAGAAACGGATCTTTCTTAGCTAACCTGGTTATCATTCTATCTTCTTGCGGAATTGTTTTTCTCGATCTTTTTGTCCTGGGCACATTTAAAGCTGTGTTATTGCGCCTGAAATGTTGCACTGCATTGCATACCATAGTTTTTGAACAATTTAAATGTTCTGCTATCCCTCGGTATGACCAACCACGCTCGACAAACTTCATGATAATTGTTCGTAGTGTTGGATCGCAACTTTTATTTTTGCCCATATTTCTTCAAAATAATTCTCAAAACTTAAAATTAAAAATCTGGATTGCCGCCAAAACTACCACAAAACAATAAAAGAAGAAATAAAAAAGTATTGAGATTCAAATTTTGAAAATAGAACGCAATATCTCAGTGTCCCTAATTAAATGGCCAGCCAGCATTCTTTGAACAAATAGCACACTGATAATCTATCAGCTATACTGTAAAGAGGTTTAATGTTTAAGAAGTTGTTATTGTTTGTATAATCGGGCACATCAATGACTAATTATACTTACGTGTAAAAGATATGGAATATTGTTAAGACTCGTTGGAAAATAAAAAATAAATTCACAATTTGGCTTAACTAGAGATTGTCCCTAATTAGTTGACCACGACTGTATATCTAACTAAACTGTCGGAACACAACAATGCTATCATTGTTGTTATAGAGAGAGACTCTAGGTAAGATGGTGGTAGTTAGCCAGGCGGGCTTAACAAGCGCTACCACTAACCAAACTAAGTACCTACACAAAGATGTACCCCCCCGCTGGGAATCGAACCCGGGACCTCTGAGTTTAAAGTAGGTGGCTTAAGTTCTTGACTAGAGGTGTTTACACCTTTTGGGTCGCGTAAGTGTCAGTTGGAAGCGACTGGACTCGAAAACGGCGTAGACACTTTTTGAGTCCAGTCGCCAGTAGACTCTACGCCTGCTCGTTTGCGTAGCACCAAGCATCAGTTCTTATGCCTCACAATGCTAAATACCCTAATTTAACAATAAAAAGTAATTTCAGCAGATCTAGTATCCTTCAAACCGGAACGCAGCTACCTATATGAAACAATACTGCTTGACAGCACTTTTTACTTTGATGTCAATATTTTATTTACAAAAACGCTTACACATATGAATGACTCACAATTATAGGTCAACATCTTGGTTATCACATGTAAAAATATTGCTGTTTTAGATCGCAGTTAAAGTAGCAAAATATATGTTTTTACGGAGGTCTGCTAACGGTACAATTTGGCCAACTAGTTGTTTAAATCGTACTACAGGTATTTTAAATCGTACTATGGGTGTTTAAATCGTACCGCTAATAAAAACAATATTAATTTAAATGAAAATATTTATTTTTGGTGTGATTTACTGATTGAGGTGGTGACTATAATTACTTAGTTTAACAGACATGCCAATTATGTCTTAAATAAACTCTCAAGAGATAAAAAAAAAACATATATCTAATAAAAGACTAAGAAAATTATAACAATATACAGTCGTGGTCAACTAATTAGGGACAATCTCTAGTTAAGCCAAATTGTGAATTTATTTTTTATTTTCCAACGAGTCTTAACAATATTCCATATCTTTTACACGTAAGTATAATTAGTCATTGATGTGCCCGATTATACAAACAATAACAACTTCTTAAACATTAAACCTCTTTACAGTATAGCTGATAGATTATCAGTGTGCTATTTGTTCAAAGAATGCTGGCTGGCCATTTAATTAGGGACACTGAGATAGTGCGTTCTATTTTCAAAATTTGAATCTCAATACTTTTTTATTTCTTCTTTTATTGTTTTGTGGTAGTTTTGGCGGCAATCCAGATTTTTAATTTTAAGTTTTGAGAATTATTTTGAAGAAATATGGGCAAAAATAAAAGTTGCGATCCAACACTACGAACAATTATCATGAAGTTTGTCGAGAGTGGTTGGTCATACCGAGGGATAGCAGAACATTTAAATTGTTTTAAAACTATGGTATGCAATGCAGTGCAACATTTCAGGAGCAATAACACAGCTTTAAATGTGCCCAGGACAAAAAGATCGAGAAAAACAACTCCGCAAGAAGATAGAATGATAACCAGGTTAGCTAAGAAAGATCCGTTTCTAGGCTCTATTTTAATTAAACACGAAGTGTTTGGGGCAGACGAAAGAGCCGGTGTATCAGCGAGGACCGTTCGACGACGTCTGGTAGAAGCAGGGTTGTTCGGAAGAGTGGCTCGCAAAGTACCGTTGTTGAAGAAAGAACATAGAAATGCTCGTTTGGCGTTTGCACGTAAATATGGACATTGGACCTACGCCCAATGGCAACATGTATTATTCTCTGACGAGACCAAGATTAATTTAATTTCTTCAGATGGAAGGCAATACGTACGGCGTCCTGTAAAAGCGGAAATGAATCCAAGATTCACAAAAAAGCAGGTGAAACATGGCGGTGGAAACATTAAAATTTGGGGTTCATTTTCTGGACGTGGAGTGGGACCTGTGAGAAAAGTTCAGGGTAACTTAGACCAACATCAATACAAAACAATATTGGAGGAAACTATGCTTCCCTATGCTGAGGAGCATCTCCCTATTATATGGACGTTTCAGCATGATAACGACCCGAAACATACCGCCCGTTCAGTCAAGTCGTTTCTTACCAGTCAGTCAGTATCGGTGCTAGATTGGCCAGCAAATAGCCCGGACCTCAACCCAATTGAGCACCTTTGGCACGAAATCAAGAAAAAAGTTTCAACTTATCGTACCACAACTTTAGATCAACTTAATCAAGCTTTTTGTGAGGCATGGGCAAACATTCCTATCGAAACATGTCAGAAACTGATAATGTCTATGCCACATCGGTGTCAAGCGGTAATTACTAACAAAGGTTTTGCTACTGGGTACTGATTTTACACGTAATAAAATGGGGCTTTTAAAAATATTATAATACTGGAGATTATTCGTTTTGTTTAACTCTATTCATCATTATACTTTACTGTCCTTAATTAAATGTCCAGCTACATAATTATACCTTAAAATTTAATACATGTTCAACCTTTGATATTAAATACTTTTTTCTATATAATTATTCTCTTATTTACAGCCATTTATAGTATAGTAATCGGACCAAATTATGCAAATAATAGGTGCTGAAAAATCAATAGGGGTTTATATTTATATGTACATAACCGGTTATTGCTCTTCACTATCTTGAATGTCCCTAATTAGTTGACCACGACTGTATATTTTAGTTCTGTTAAATCAGGCTTTTTTATATTGTTTGTATCATAGCCACCTAAAAACTAAATGATATAAACGACATATTGTATATGTCTTTAAGAAATAAAGATCCAAAATACAATAATAAGTACGAGTATTAAGACAAAAAAATATCAAAGTCAAAGTCAAGGTCAAAGTCAAATTATTTATTAAATGTAAACCTTTACAGGCACTTATTGACGTCAATACAAATAATAATAAAAAAAACAGTTAACTAACTTATAGTTAAGACTTAACAACTACTCTAACGAGCTTATAGTCTGTGCCAGACAAATGCGCATCGCTACCCCCAGTACCACTGCACGCCGAAACAGAATCGCGTCGAACTCAACCTAATTTCTTTTGTTTTATAATTAAGGTTTTTTTTATTATTACGATGTAGGAACTATAATTAATAAATTTATAAGACGTCTAATATACCTATGTCTTAAACAAAAAGAGATCAAAATTACCATAACAAGTATCTTACCAAGACTTATAATAATTTAATTAACATCTAGGTATCTCATCCAATAATTAAAACAGTTATCACAAATGTCTGGATTAGAAGTGCAAGTTTCATGCAACCACCTATGGCAGCGAACACATTGAATCCAGTCTACATTTGGACCTCCCTTATCATAAGTAACGGCCGTTGCAACCTGCACAAATATCGTCTAAGTCGTCATCAGTCTCATCATCATCATCCAATTGAACAATTGTATCACTATTTTGTGAATCCGTGCTGCTGTTAGAGGGGGATCTTTTTCTTTTATTACTTTTTCCTTTTTGCTTAGTAAGAGCCGTTGATTTAAACATTATCTCTTATTTTACTTTTATTTTGTCTTTCTTTGGTCTACCAACTTTATTTTTCTCGGCTTTGGTTGAAGTTTTCATCTTTGTGGCCTTTTCTTCTAGTTGTTTTTTGTAAGGACTTGAGGTAATTTCAACAGCTTTTTGTATCGTGTTTCTTTTTCTAGATGTATTCTTTGGTATTGGTGATAAAATCTTTATAGTTTTAGCAATAGACTGTGAATCCGATTGAATGTTAGTTTTAGATGTAGATGGTTGATCGTGTCTTTCAGCAGTAACCTTATTTTTTTATTATATTTGTCTTTTTGTTTCTCTTTAGTTAGGGTCAACATTTTCTTCTTTTTTGTTTTCCACGTTTACATTTCCTTTTTCTTTAGTGTCAATATTCTCTTTTTCGCTCTGTTTAGTTTTCATAGTTGCATTTTGTTTAACATCAGTGTTTTTATTTAGCCTGGTGTCATTGCTTTTGTCAGAGTTTATGCTGTGGTTTTGTGAGATTTCACTTTGATTAGGATCGGAAGCAAGTATAGTTGGGCTAGGTGTGTCATCATTGCGTAAATTTTCGGCAGCATCAAACATATGCTCTGGAAAAATATGTCTGTTAACAGGCAAAAACTTTAAGTATCTAAATGCATCATGAACTTAGAAAATAAGACTTTATGGGGGTTAAAGTTACTCGCGTCCGTAGCTTTACCCTTGATGCCCTACACGTGACCCCTGGGTGGTGCTAAATGAGTGACACCAACTGAGTGGTAGAGCCACGCTGCGTTGCAGCACGCATTGGGTCGGCTCGCCCGGCGTAATACCACCCCCTCACGAATTTTCGGCGTGAAACAATGGCACTCTGTGCTGTTGTGTTTCGTCCGGCGAGTGAGGGTTCCGGAGACCCCTCCCCCTCCCCCCCCTCACAATTGATATGGCAGCGAACTGTAATCTAGATTTACCCCAGGGGGGTACCGACACATCCAGTGTCGGAGAATCCCCCCCTGAGCGTTCTCGCTCAGGCTGCCCTACGTATTCTGGGGAGGGCAAAAGTTCGCCCGTGCCAAGGCATGCTGCAGGCAGGAGAAAGGCGGGACAATTGGCACCCCCTCCTACGCTTCGCGTGGACTTCTGCAATATCAGGGGAATCCACTCTAATTTGAGCGCCGTCCATTACCACCTCGAGACGGCGAAACCGGCCTTGCTCTTCCTCACCGAGACGCAGATATCCCCCCCTCCTGACATCTCGTACTTGCGCTACCCGGGATACAAACTGGAACATGCATTTGTGCCACGAGCCGGTGTTTGTGCCTATGTCAGGGAGGATATATGCGTCGGTCGCCTTGGCAATCTTGAAGATAGGGACCTCTCCATCTTATGGCTGCACGTCGACTGCGGACGTCATCCTCGCGTCTACGCGTGCCTGTATAGGTCCCACAGCGGTAACATCGGAACTGACCAACTCATCGAGACCGTCCAAACAGCGACAGACTCCCTTCTCCAACGGATCCCCTCGGCCGAGATTGTGGTATTGGGAGACTTCAATGCCCACCACGTCGAATGGCTTGGTTCACGCACAACTGATCACGCGGGTAGAGCCGTTCATGACTTCGCTTTGGCCTACAGTCTGTCCCAATTGGTAACCGAGCCAACACGGGTTCCAGATGTGGAGGGCCATGCACCTTCTTTATTGGACCTTCTGCTGACCTCGCAGCCAGACGGCTATCAAGTTTCTGTTGATGCACCACTAGGCTCATCAGACCACTGTCTGATTCGCAGCACTGTGCCTCTCACAGAAACTTCAAAACCGCAACCAGCGGCTAGCCGTCGAGTCTGGCATTATAGGTCGGCGGATTGGGATGGGATGCGAAGTTTCTTTGCGTCCTACCCGTGGTGGCGAGTTTGCTTCTCGCTGGATGATCCTGATGTCGCCGCTGACTCTGTCGTTGATGTGATACTGCAGGGAATGGAACTTTTCATTCCAAACTCTGTGGTTCCCATTGGCGGCAAGTCCCAACCATGGTTTGGTCGTTGCTGCAAAATGGCGTCTCGCCAAAAGCGACAGCATTACCAAGCCTGGGCTAATGCGGTGTCATCAAAGGATCCAAACACCAGTGCGCTCAGAAAGAAGTACAACTTTGCCGCCAGATCCTTTAAGAAGGACATCGCCAAGGCGAAGTCATCATTCATAGGTAGAATTGGCGAGAGGCTAGTGCGTCTTCCTTCGGGGACGCGTGCGTTCTGGTCTCTCGCCAAAGCTATCTTAGGGAATGTTTGTCAGCCGTCCCTACCACCACCATTGCACAAGACCGATGACTGCCTGGCCTATACTGCAAAGGAGAAAGCCGATCTCTTAGGCTCTCTTTCGCATCAAACTCGACCTTGGACGATGGGGAAAACTCTCCACCAACCATACCGCATTGCGCTTGTACAATGCCAAACGTTCAGTTCCTGCAAAGGTCAGTTCGTAAGGCTCTTTTTTCCCTTGATATCCATAAGGCGAGTGGGCCAGATGCAGTTCCACCCATTGTGCTTCGGACGTGTGCTCCTGAATTGGCACCAGTTCTAACGCGCCTTTTCCAGCTCTCTTACACCACTGGCGTCGTCCCGAGCTCTTGGAAGACAGCCCTTGTGCACCCGATTCCAAAAAAAGGCGATCGCTCAGATCCGTCTAACTACAGGCCAATAGCTATTACCTCTTTACTCTCCAAAGTAATGGAGTCCATTATAAACCGCCAGCTCTTAAGGTACCTAGAAGAGAACCAGCTACTAAGTGATCGCCAGTATGGTTTTCGTCGCGGTCGATCGGCTGGTGATCTTTTAGTGTACCTTACTCACCGATGGGCGGAGGCAGTCGAGAGTAAAGGGGAGGCACTGGCAGTTAGCTTGGACGTAGCGAAAGCTTTTGACAGGGTATGGCACAGGGCTCTTTTCTCTAAACTTCCATCATACGGGCTTCCTGAGAAATTGTGTTCATGGGTTGCCTGCTTTCTTACTGGGCGTAGCATCAGAGTCGCAGTCGACGGTTCGTGCTCCGACATGAAGCCCGTGAATGCTGGAGTCCCGCAGGGGTGTGTGTAGTCCCCTACTTTGTTTCTTCTGCATATCAATGACATGCTGCATAACAACAGCATTCATTGCTATGCGGATGACAGTACTGGGGATACGCTCTACACCGGGCGAGCTAATATTTCTCTGGAAAGCGTCATCGAGAGCCGGAATAAACTTGTGACTGACACCGAGAACATGTTAAGTCATGTCTCGGATTGGGGCCGACATAACCTAGTCCGCTTTAACCCCTCCAAAACACAAGTTTGCGCATTTACCGCGAAAAAACATCCCTTCGTCGTACCTCTGAACTTTGAGGGAGCTCCCCTTGATACCAATCCGATTATTGGAATCCTTGGCGTCGATATTTCGAGTGACGTTCAGTTTCGTGGTCATTTGGAAGGTAAAGCTAAATTAGCTTCGAAAAAGGTGGGTGTGCTTAATAGAGCGGGTCAGTATTTCACGCCGGCCCACCGTTTACAACTGTATAAAGCACAGGTCAGGCCGCATATGGAATACTGCTCCCATCTCTGGGCTGGAGCACCCCAATACCAACTCCTTCCATTTGACCGCATTCAACGCAGAGCTGCTCGAATTGTCGGCGACGTGGTTATTTCAGGTCGGCTCGATCCACTGGTTCTTCGGAGAGACGTTGCGTCTCTCTGTATATTGTACCGTATATATCATGGGGAGTGTTCTGAGGAATTGTTCGGCTTGATCCCTGCCGCTAATTTCCTTCACCGCACTATACGCAATCGACTGTCATTCCATCCACATCGCCTTGATGGATGGCGGTCTACTACTGTGCGTTTTTCAAGAAATTTCTTGCTTCGAACTACAGTGTTGTGGAACCAGCTCTCGGCGGCGGTATTTCCGGACCGTTACGACTTAGGGATCTTCAAGAAACGAGCCTATTCCTTCCTTAAAGGCCGGCAACGCGCCTGCGATTCCTCTGGTTTTGCGGGTGTCCATGGGCGGCGGTGATTACTTTCCATCAGGTGACCCGCTTGCTCGTTTGCCTCCTTATGCTATAAAAAAAAAAAAAAAAAAAAACGTTATTTATTGTCAGCCCGAACATGTAATTCAAGAATATGATGGGCTAATTTATTTTTTATCTCTTGATTAAATACAGCTGGTCTTCCTTTTTGGATTTTATCATCAACAGCAATCTTGTTTCTCTTCGTTACATGTCGTAAAATTGTTGGTTTTGGAATTGAATAAGTTTCAGCAATTTTATTTAAGCTTATTTCTTTTTTTCGTAGGCCAAAAGTGCTCTCTGTAGGTCTTCTTTGCCCCATTTATAATATTTTCGTTTATCATTAGGATCCGACATCTAAGTAAGAAAAAAAAAACAAATAAAAATATGTTGTTTTGTAACTGTCGGATAAATTGTACCGGTACAATATGTCCAACCACATGTGGTACGATTTAACTAACCATGTATTTAAAAACAAAACAACTGATAGCTACATAACCTTCAAACTTAAAGACTCTGCGGAAACAATGTAAAAAAACTGTTTAGATTGGCACTCAAATACTATCGATAATTAATGTTTTATATTTTAGCGTTTTATTAACGCTTAAATATACTTAAGTAAAATTTTAAACACTGAAAAAAGACGACAACCTCAGGCGGGAATCGAACCACGCACCTTCCGCATTCCGGGCGGCTGCCTTAACCACTTGGCTACCGAGGTCTGGCTTTTAACCGTCGAAATTTGTCAGTGCTTGATGCTTATGTTTTTTAGTCAACATTGCTTCATCAAATCTTAGAAGTTTTCACCTCTGAGATCAGAAAGAAATATTTTTACAAATATTTGAACATTCGGTTAAGATGAAGCTACGTTTATAGATTAATGTTTTATATTTTAGCGTTTTATTAACGCTTAAATATACTTAAGTAAAATTTTAAACACTGAAAAAAGACGACAACCTCAGGCGGGAATCGAACCACGCACCTTCCAGCCGCCCGGAATGCGGAAGGTGCGTGGTTGTCGTCTTTTTTCAGTGTTTAAAATTACTATCGATAATGTTACAAATACTTACCTTTCCTGTAAGTAACTACATTATGAATCAGCACGAAAATTTAGATCAAATATCACAAAAACTTATTTTTTTCACTAGCACTCAACGTTCTCAACGGACGCCATTACAAAATGGCCGAGCGTTGGTGGCGCCACTGAAGCATAGTTTAGTGGTACCAGCGTTAAAAATATAAGTTGGTTTGTGGGTAATCTAGAGGTGGTACAATTAAAACGCCGGTACGATTACACCGACTCTCCCCTACTACCTAAAGCATTATTATTCTGAGGTGGTAGGCATTGAGCCATAGTTTATAAAGTTTAATGGTAGGGTTGTCGCTATTCTTCTTCACAGCTAAAGTAAACGTTATGCTCTCCTACACAAGTGTCAACCGCTCCGCCTTGTCTATTCGTATTTATTCGTATACCTATTGATGTGTACGTGCCAACTTGTATTGAAAAACACAGCGGCGCGCGCGCATTCTACGACGAATTACGAATAGCCAGAGGGGAACAGTTGTTAACGAATATGTATAGTCAGCATCCAAAGTAACTGAACAAACTGAAAACGTGGCAAAAGTAATAGTCACGTGTCACTTTACATACTCATAATTTAACTTAGGACATTGTTTGTGTTCATTATTAGAACTTCTCTGTAATTACGTGAGCGTCAAGTTGGCAGGCACACCACAGTATTAGACGGTTTTGACTATGTCAAAAAATTGTGTATAAATAGTGATAAATGGTGACGTATAGCATATAAATAGTGATACTATGGTTCAAAAGATATTTGAGTATCTTGGTGTGCCTGCTAACTTGGCGTCAAGATAGCAGACACCTTAAGAAATACAGTTCGTATCAATGTGATTTATATGTCAAAAAACTGTGTATAAATAGTGAATCGTATACGCAAAATTTCAACAATGGTACTTTAATACAAACCGAGATATTACGGTCTCTAAGTGGGCTGCCAACTTGACGATTCTTGCGATGGCGATTCCAGAGAAACGGGTTGAAGTTTTAAACAAAGAAATACATGAAAAAATTGTGTGTGAAATTGTGAATCTTTCAATATCAATAAAAAAAGAATTCTTCTAGGCTATTTTCCAAAAATCTAATGTAAACTTCTACCATACATTCGATTTTAAGTACAATCGTGCACAATTTTGTTAAACGTAATTTTTAATTAGAGTAAAAGAGACAAAACACGGAATAACTATTCGTAACTCATTCTTTGTTTATTAGTCATAAAAGACTAGGCAGTTAGGTAGGTCCATCTTTAAGAAAGAGGTCAATCGTCGAATCCAACTCGGCTGTACAGCCCTCGGTAAGCTACGAAATATCTTCTCGTCCAAAATACCGCAGTGTCTCAAGACGAAAGTCTTCGACCAGTGTGTGTTGCCAGTGATGACATAATATCACAGACGTATTATACGTCTGTGCATAATATACGGTACCGAAACGTGGTCGCTCAATATGGGCCTAATTAGCAGGCTCAAAGTCACGCAAAGAGCAATGGAGAGGGCTGTGATCGGGGTTTCTCTACGTGATCGAATCAGAAATGATAAGATTCGTAGACGAAATAAAGTAACCGACATAGCCCAAAGAGTCGCCAAGCTCAAGTGGCAATGGGCAGGACATCGCCCGGAGAACCGATGGCCGTTGGGGCAGAACGGTTCTCGAGTGGCGACCGCGCACCGGAAGGTCCGGAAGACGCAGTGTGGGCAGGCCCCCAACAAGGTGGTCCGACGATCTGGTGAAGGTCGCGGGTAGCCGCTGAATGCAAGCAGCACAAGATCGGTCGTGGTGGAGATCCTTGGGGGGAGGCCTTTGGCCAGCATTGGAGGTCTTCTGGCTGATGATGATGATGAGAAAGGAACGTTTGTTTGGGGGGGGGGGCAAACTACATAATATACATACATACATATAATCACGACTATTATCCCCGAAGGCTTAGACAGAGACTAGGCAAAGAGGACCGCAAAAGCAGTCCTCTACCATAGTCCACTTTTCACCAAATAGCGACTGCACATGTGCTCAGCGTGACAGGTGGTGAGCCCATCGCCGCTCTATGCTGTTGGAAGTAGTAAGTCTTTAGTCCGTTAGTCGCCTTTTACGACACCCAATGGAAGAGATGGAATGGTAGTATTCTTTCACCGCTACGCGACACAGTTAAACGGGGCAAACTCAGTCAGTAAAAACGTCTTGGAACAATTGAAAACTGCTTGTAAATTTATGATAATTTGAAGAAAAACTGCCTTTTCAGGTATTTTCGCCGCCTTCCCATTGGTTTTGGTGATAGTGTTGCTATGGAAGAAAGGTTACTTCGCAAAATGCCGTAAGAAGATGAACTCGGACCGTGATTCGGATGAAGAAAACGACGCTTTCTAGTTTAAAATACAAATACTAACTGATGTTACTTAGAAAAATACAAATACTAACTGATGTTACTTAGAAATTAAAAAAATATTTTTACAAGTATCAAAAGACAAAGATTATAAAGATCATCATTACTCTTGAAACCGATCCCGATCGAGATTGGTATTGTGAAATTTCGTACTTTTGACCAGCGCTAATTTGGATTCATATTGGGTGCACTAAATGGCATTGAGTTTTGTATTTATTTTACTCATTATGTTATATTATGTAAGTATACTATATTATTACGACATCCTTGGTCGAGTGGTTTGTACACCGGTTTTCATGGTGTCGCCATCTCTGAGGTCCCGGGTTCGATCCCCGGTCGGGTCAATTTAGAAATTATTGTTATTCTTAATTATCTCGCGTCTGGGTGTTTTCTTTGTATAATAAGTATGTATTTAAGTATTTTAAGTATGTTTATCCGTTGTCTAGTAACCATTTAACGAGTTTCATAACGAAACTTCTGTTGGGCTAGATAATTGGTGTGAATGTAGGAAAGTTTATTTATTATCCGCGCAATATGAATCCAAATTAGCGCTGGTGTCGTAACTTTGGAGTACAATTACCAAACTTCACAATACTAAGACGTCAAACCCCTAAAGGGTCTCGAACTATCGAGATCGGTTTCAAGAGTGAAACGCAAATTTTGTTGCGAACAAATTACAAATTGAAAAATGTACTTAGAAAGATTACCTCGAGCAGGATCGACTAATGTTAGGTACTTGTCATACACATTCACGACTGTTATCCCCAAAGGGTAAGTCAGAGAGGCAAAGAGGACCGCAACAGCAGTCCTCTGCCATAGTCCACTTTTCACCAAATAGCGACTGCACAAGTGCTCAGCGTGTTAGGTGGTGAGCCCATCGCCGCTCTATGCTGTTAGATGCAAGTATGTTCAGTCTTTAGTCCGTTAGTCGCCTTTTACAACACCCAAGGGAAGAGAAGGTGACCCCTTATGTGATCGATGGTCATCGTGTGTAGTTCATAATATTTATGAATGCCATACAAAAAATAAAGATTATATTCTTAAAAACCAGTGTTGTTTTATTTCAATTTGCACATTAGTTATAATAATTATAAATATTTATCGTGTTTTTTGGCAATTACTTCTAGACGGCGTGGTGAGCTGGTGAGCATCGTTGCCACATGCTTGCGACTTAAAAACGGGCGGCGTTTTTAAACCTGTATAGAAAACATATTATTCCGTACATACACATCATGCCCGCTTACCGGTGGGGTAGCTACCCCGTTTTGAAGCTGTGGTTTAAACCACAGCTTTCAAATTTCTATGGTCCTGACACTCAATCGATTGGTGTTCGTTAGCCTGGCCCAATTTGAACATTTTTGTTTGGTTTTGATTTTCGATCAACAAGACAACTAGATGTCAGCCCCCCTTACTCTTGAAACTGATCGCTTTTGGATCGGATTGGAATTGTGAAGTTTCGTATTTTTAAGTTACGACACCAGCGCTAATTTGGATTCATATTGGGTGAACTAAATGGCATTGAGTTTTGTATTTTATTTACTCAATATCCACGCAATATGAATCAATATTAGAACTTAGGAGTACGAAAATTCACAATACCAATCCGATCCAATAGCGATCGGTTTCCAGAGTAAGGGGGCAAGTCGGTGCTAAAAATGTGTCTTGGTAAATAAGAGTAGGTACTTGAGAAGTGAACTCTTATTTTCTCACAGGCATAACAGGAAATGGTACTTAATTTGTTGCCTCCTAAGGTTGATATCACAACTAAATGTTATTGACGTCTTTTCTTTTATAAGTGACAGGAGTAATTTATTGCTTTGAAAAAGTATTTATTCACGTGGACAGAATTGAGCTTTGGTTTTGTACGTGACGCGATAACTAGTTGGTATTGTTGATCGAAGGTTTTTTTGATGCTTAGAAAAATAATAGTCGAAATTCTAAAGAAAAACTTAAAAAATAAAGAACTTGTGCAATGCAATAATGAGGTTGATAAAAACTTTTTACTGTTTTTTCCGCGGCATTAAATATTTCCTGTCAGTTGAGTTGTCATTATGTTATTTGCCTATTAGCTAAATTAAAAGCGTTTTGAGCTCCTGCGCTCCTCCGTTCTTCGGAAGACACGTGAAGCCGTTTTGGTCCCGGTTGTTGTCGTATGATGGCAGTCGTTATAACCCACCAACCCGCATTGGGCCAACGTGGGGTTTATGGCCCAATCTCCCTATGTGCGAAGGTCTGTGCCCAGCGGTGGGACGTTTAAAGGCTGATCATCAATGATGTTACAATAAAAAGTGGTAGATGTGTTACATGTGTCAAAAACTGGCACCAGAAATCTATGTTAATTGGGTTACCTTATGTCACCAACAATATTATCGGTCTCGTTTACGCTATATCTAGTTGTCATGCTATCTTGCTCACACTTTAGTACGAGCTTTGGTCCATTATTGACATCACATAAGTACTGACTCAGTATGTTGTCATGTTATTGGCGTCTACCTCTATGTTAAAGTCTATAGTTCATCAGAAAAGTCGTCAATGTTGTCTACAACATTCCTATAACCTGTAAAAACCTTGTGCATCTTTTGGTATGAGATACAACAAGCTCATTTAATTTTTCAGCTCATTTAATTTTGTTCAGGGATAGATTTTCCGATAGGCAAAGAGGGCACATTATATCTTTGGATAATGGAATAGCATTGTTTTATTTCTCTTTATTGAGTTTAGGGCTTTTGTCCACGTGGATATACCAGTCAGTACTAATGTGATGTCCATGGACCAAAGCTCGTACCAAAGTGTGAGCAAGAAGCATGACAACTAGCTATAGCGTAAACGAGACCGATAATATTGTTGGTGACATAAGATAACCCAATTAGCATAGATTTCTGGTGCCAGTTTTACCTTTTTTATTATAATAACATTACTGATCATGATGATTTACATGTATTGTCATTCAGGTACTCAAGTAAAACAAGACTCACTTTGTCCAAATCCGTGCATAAGAAAAGTAGGTGGCGACAGGGCACTCATTATTTTACTTCTCAAAACTGCTAATCTGAAACGCACAAAGTACTCTTACACTCACGACCTTTATCTCCAAAGGGTTAGTCAGAGACGGCAATGTAGACCGCAGAAGCAGTCCACTGCCATAGTTCACCTTTCACCAAATAACAACTGCATAATATTCAGTTGTTAAATTTTTTTTATTCTCTACCAGTAAGCGCTTGGCCTTCATCTGATGGTAAATGAGGATAAGGCCGAAGGTGGAAGCGCGCTTCACGCGGAATCCTCAACCACTGAGGAACTGGCTATCTTATCTCTAAAATGTCGGAACACAATGCTATTAACATTGTTGTTATAACGCCAGACTTTGATAAGATATTGATAGCTGGCCAGGCGGACTTATCAAGCCCTACCACCAACCGAACCAAGCACAGAAATAATGTATCCCCCGCTGGGAATCGAACTCCGGAACCTCTAGGTCTAAGACCGGTGGCTTAGCCACTAGACCTAAGAGGCGGTTAGAGTTTGGTTGGTGTATACATAAATATAATCACGACTATTAAACCCGAAGGGTTAGTCAGAGACTAGGCCATGAGGCCCGCAGAAGCAGTCCTCTGCCATAGTCCACTTTTCACCAATATCGACTGCTATGTGCTCAGCGTGACAGGTGGTGAGCCCGTCGCCGCTACGCTGTTGGATGTGCTGCAGTCTTTAGTCCGTTAGTCGCCTTTTACGACACCCAAGGTAAAAGAGAGGGTGTTAGTATTCTTTCACCGCTACGCAACACGGTGTACGATATAATAGGTAATAATGTTAATATTTTGTAAGGCTAGCTGGTTGTTAGATAAATAGGGCATTGAACCAAAATTAAATGCGAATACATATTGTGAGTACAGCATGTTGATTCTCTGACGCTCTTTCGTAAGCTCGCGCTCACTTCGACCAAAAGTGACCTTGGTAGAGTCGAATTTAGAGAATGCGGGTTTGATGACGGCATGCTTGATCCGCAGCGAGTCATCAAAACTGCATGCTCTAAATTCAACTCTACACTAACGTGACGAAAGTCAATTTTGATCGGAATATGTGGATCGAAGTGAGCACGATCGAGTGTCAGAGAATCGACGACCCCCTTAGACAAGTGGCAAACGCTCCATGTCTATTCGTTAGCGGACTGACGTAATGGTTGGATTGGATCCCTCTAGCTAGCAGGGCAGTTACTTCGTAATTCGGTCGACTTATTCACCTACACGCTAAGTCCGCGCGCGGAGACAATTTAGTCACATGAGTAAAGAAACACTAATGCCTAGTTCGCACATGTGCTAGTATTTTAGTCGAGTAGAGGTACATTGCTTCGCTAGTTTGCTTATTTGAAAATTCATTTTAAATTAGCAAAGTGACGAAGCAATGCATCTCTAGTCTACTAAATTACTAGCACAGGTGCGAACTAGGCTTTACTTATGTGAATTAGTCAAGCGTCACGTGCACGCAGTACCTACGCACCACGCAGGACGTGACGTATTTTGTTCTGTGCCTCGAGGGCATGTTTGCACACTGCAGACTTATTTTCGAACCTAAAACTTTTAATACCTAATTGTTGAGGTACTAACTGGCTTTTAGTGGGTCCAGCCAGGTTCATGACATGCGCTCTCATACAACGGTAGCTGTGGGATCTTCTGAAGTGCTTACACCTGAAAATATAATTAATAAATCAATAAAAATAATTTTTAGTAGGTAATTTATGATATGGTTGCGTTAATAACGTTTAAAAATCGATCTGCCTCAGGTGGGAATCGAACCCGTGGACGTGGACACATCGAAGACGTGGGTACGACTCCCGCCTGAGATGATCACTGGTTTTTCAACGTTTAGTTAGCTTTGAGTAAATTAAGTACCTACCTATTACGAATTCATAAAAGTATTTTGTAAGTTCTTCGTAAACCTTAAAGTTTTCTAACAATTTACTTAACCTACTAATACTTTACCTACTAATACTTAATAAAATTATGGTAATCTTACTTTTTCTTTTGCTCAATTTGCCTTTTAATTGCGTTGTTGTTGCTGCAAAAGACAATAAAAAGTAAAATTGGTATAGCCTGTATACTGTACCGCTGCAGTGCTGCAGGGCAAAGGCACATCCCAAGTAGCATTTTATTCTCTTTAAAAGGCCACATTTAGTTCACTGGTGATCTCTTAGCATTAACAGTGGTCACACGTAGTTTATCAGCTGTATTACAGTGAACATTGTCCACCTATACCTGTATAAGGCATGTATAGATAGGGGTGTAAATGTAGCCTATTATGTAACTATTGGCGTTCTCTCAGAACAACATTACTCTTCCAGTAAGCTTTCATTTTCAAAGCTGAACAAGAGCCTTATAAGAGAAGTAAAATTCGTCATGGGCTATTAAGAGGTTCACATGTACGGTGTTAGATTGCTGGCATTATAATATAACACATATGCACATTATTGCAGCGTAAAGCTGTTAATAAAACCTTTTATGAAGCATTATTCAATTGTTGGTGTTACCAAGTCTAGTCTTTGATATATTAATCAGCACTAAATTATTCTGTAAAAGACCGTTTAATGAGTTCACATGTACTTGTAAGGCAATGATATTATATTAAAAAGAGGTAGATAGGTTATGTCAGTACTAATATGATTTCAATAATGGACCGAAGCGTCGTACGTACGAAAACCTGAGCATGCGCTATACTCACTAAATATTACGATGTTATACGGCCGAGGTAACTTGTCACTTCTAGTCGATGATCTCATATGGCCGCATCTGCCGAGTTAACTTGATCGTATTCTAAAGTGTAAGCAAGATAGCATGACAACTAGTAAGAGCGTAAACAAGACAGATACATGTAGCGCTGTGTCATTTCGAATTACATGTCAATTTGCTGTCGCACTCTATATTTTTATGACACAATTTATTCTGACATTTTGTAGTTGATAAATAATAAGAACTTAAATCAATTAAAATTTAAACTCACGCATGCCACTCATGATATATAATTTCATGACCTTTTATGTAGTTCGCATGACACAGGACAGCATATTTTTAATTAATTTTCGAAAACAAATACATGCAAACTGACACTGTCAAAGTGTCAACACTGCTAACGCTTTTGTGAGACTACGCGTAAGGTAAGCCAATTAGCATAGTTTTCTGTTGCCACTTTTTGGCACATGTAACACATCTACCTCTTTTTATTGTAACATCATTGTTGTAAGGTATATTCCACGCACCATTATTGATATCTAGTAGCACTGATAGCAGTTTATTTGTTTATGATACACTGTTATCCTCTAGGCTGAACAATTATGTGAACGTGTTTTTCTTTAATACTTACACGCGTTGCATGTAATTAAGCCAAAATAAAAAAAATGCATAAAAACAAATTTTATTTTCAATGCGGATCCCCAAAAATTTAGTAAGTATGCAAAAAATATCTAATAGATCACGTGAACTGCTGAGGAAATGCATCCCAGCCCAGGGCTGAATATGTGCCGAGCTCAGATTATGTTGTACAGAATTCGACATTGTAATGGTCCATCATGTAAACCTTTCTGGAGCTGACGTCATTATAATGGTACACGTGTAAAACTTTCAAGAGGTCGCATCATTAATTTTGAATTACAATGGTTCACTGTAGATGGAGATAATGACCACTATTTTCACTCTTAATAACCTATAATATTTCTATATGATTTTATCACCTAACACGGAGAATGTCAGGCTTTATGTCAGGACTTTTCAAATGCCTAAATGCTAACCCTACTTGGGGCCTCTACCATTGAAATCAAGTCATCGCTACAATTGATGAAAATTGGTTTATCATATTATTATATGACAAATAATAATCGTAAATAGTTACATTATTTAACGGAACTTACGAATTGACGATTCAAACAAAAGCTTTTGTTTGAATCGTCAATTCGTAAGTTCCGATAGGTTACCTGTACATTACATTACTTATGAACACTATTTAAGCATTATAATATAATAATATAGATAAATATTGTTTTGTCTCTTTGTGTTTGTGTAATGTAGCCAAATGTTTAACTTGATTATGCTTAAGTTGTGTTTAAAAGTAAGGCCGTAAGCACCTTGCCGTAAGTATTAGATTTTAGAAGTCTTACTTGACAACTGCTGACACCTTTGCCACCAGATTTAACCTGCGATTGTAAGCAAACAAAGAGTATTACGCAATATATTAGGTCAACAGTATTTGGAGTTTTATATGGAAATGCTAATTGTTGTTAAATAAATAAAATTTGTTTTCGCTCACACCAATCTAGCTAGACCACGATAAGTATTCTTTTTTTTTTTATAAATGAAGGAGGCAAACGAGCAGGCGGGTCACCTGATGGAGAGTAATCACCGCCGCCCATGGACACCCGCAAAACCAGAGGAATCGCAGGCGCGTTGCCGTAGGAATTGTGAGAGGGGGAGGGGGGGGGGGGGGATGGGCCTCCGGAACCCTCACTGGCCGAACGAAACACAACAGCACCAAGTGCCATTATTTCACGCCGGATATTCGTTAGAGGGTGGTATTACACCGGGCGAGCCGGCCCAATGCGTGCTGCAATGCAGCGTGGCTCTACCACTCAATCAGTGTCTCATTTAGCACCACCCAGGGGTCACGTGTAGGGTCTCAAGGGTAAATAAACCTACGGACGCGAGTAACTTTAACCCCATTCTTTTGAAACTCGTTAATTAATATATGGTACTTAAGTAACACATAGAGCCGAAATCAATTTAGAAAAACATTACCTTTTTACTTTCTAAGTTGAACCACAAACCTCAAAGATGGCGCGACGCCAGACCCGGCGTGCTAACCACTAGACCATGGAGGTCGTCAATATAATAGAAAGAAAATACAATTATTGTTGCTGTGTGCTATTGAGCTGAGTAGAGGCGGCTCATTAGAAGAATACTACCGCCTTATCTCTTCCCTTGGGTGTCCTAAAAGGCGACTGACGTACTAAAGACTGCATATACATCCAGACCAACAGTATTATGCGGCGATCAGTGTGACCATCTCTAAATTGGCAAATCTGTCCAACACTGGCCAAAAATCTACTAAAAAAAAATCTCGTCGCCACCTTTTTGTCTACATGTCGGCTTACATTTCCTTGGAATCTGCCAAATTCTACCATTTTTTTGCTTGAAATCTGCCAAATTGTGCCACTTTTATGAATCGTCAGCAAAGTCTGCTGTTTGTACAGTTAAAATTTAAGTGCCAAATCTGCCCAAATGGCAGAAATCTGCAACAAATGGTCACCCGGGCGGCGATGGCCTCACCACCTGTTACCCTGAGCACATGTGCAGTGATTATATGGTGACACGTGGATGGCAGAGGACTGTTATTGCGGTCCTCATTGCATAATCTCTGACTAAATAATTCTTGGGGAATACCAGTAATGAGTGAATGCATGTTACATATTTTTTTATCGTACCATCCCAACTTGTACGGAGTTCGCCGTCTGTTGATTGTAGAATATAACCTTTTCACACCACGATCTGCAATATTATTGTTAGTTTAATTTTATGAAAATTCATTATATTATTAATAATGTTGTACACGTATGTATGTATGTATTTATTATAATTTTCATTGTACTAACTTCGATGTTCGGTTATCTCCTCGTGAAACAGCTGTCTCAGCCTCTTCAGGAGCATACTGTAACATAATGATAATGTTCGGACTTTTAGACTTGCAAAAATACTAGTAGTCAGTCTATAGAAATTTCCCAAGATTTATAGACACCCAGCTTTATAAAAGAAGAATTAATAATGTATTACGCATACTACTCTGCCCCAAGGAGACGCAGCTGGTTACCTACTTAACTTCCCCCACCCTCCCCAATAATAGGGAGCATATCCACTAAAAACTTCTAATGTTCCCCTCACATGCCGCCAGGGTGATCAATCTATCACCGGAATAAAAAATTCAGATGCCCTTATAATTTTTTATTTAATTGTATTGTACTTATATTATCAGTGAGAACCTGCATTTGGCTTTTTGACTTTATCTTTATGTTTCTACATTGTAACAACAGCTGTTAGTCTACCTATCAATAAATAAATAAATAAGTATAGCTAGAGAATAATGTTTATAAAGCATTTTTTCTCTCTCTTTCTCTTACCGACTGCTATCTTCACTCGTCATGAGCACACTGATGAGAGAGCTGCGATCCAACACATTCTTCTTAACTATATAAAAAAAGAGTTTAAATAAGAAAATAAACATTTACTTATATCACATAACAAACACATAACAGGTTAAAAGGAAACATCATAGAAATCAAGCCAACACGGCTTAATCAACACGATTGCCAAATTTGCCCGACCTGGGAACTGAACCCGGGACCTCCGAATACCAAGCCGCTCGGCTTGGTAGGCTTCGCTGTTTCACTGAAGCGTTACATACCAAAATGACATTTAATTATTATTACAATAAAGGACCATGGGGGATTTTGTATGAACCCCGTTCCCACCCTACAACAGTCATGGGATACGTGTAAATTTGTTGCCTGTACCTGTGTCAGTTACAAAAAATATTGGGTTTATTTATAATAAAAAAAACTTTTATTGTTTTCTTGCTTTAGTTGGAGTTGCCCGAGTGTGTCATGCTCTCTCAAAGTGTCTCTGCGGTGGTAACATGTGCGTCGGGTTGTTACATTGCCTAAAACATGGTTGAGCGAAGCGATGGCTGATTCGCGTGTCATACTCGTGAACGGGTGCCCCCTGTGGAGTCTGGTCTGCTCTTGCAATCTTATTTTATTGGAAAAAAAATATATTCAAAAACTATATTTTTTTTAACCTAAATCCAGCGTATTTAAAGAACGTCGCCATAGTAAAAAAATATCTATCCTACTAGACCCTTCAAATGACACTAATTTTAAAATTTCCCATGGTCCTTTTAGAAAAGCTTACATTATTAATAGCTTCCAGAATTGAATTTGACTAATAACGAAACAATAATCTGTAGTAAAACTTACATAATTTATATGGCATCTTTAATAAACTGCCTATTGTTTTGTCCAGCCATCCCCTGCAATAAATTTTTGTTTAAATATAAAAAAACAATCGAGCCGTATACGGGGCCGTTCATTAATCACGTGAGGCTCGAAGGGGAGGGGGGGGGGGGGGGGGGTTCGGCAAAAATCACGAAACATCAAAGGGGGGAGGTGGGTGTAGTAAGATATCAAGGGTATTGCGATTTCTAAACTGAAAGCCGCGTATAGTGTGACCTTGACTCGATTATAACTAGATTACTAGATTAAAAGTAGTACATATTGATTATAATTAATTTTTATTATAGTATTTAAATATAATAAGTACCGAGTAATCTGGTCCTAGTTTGCTCCTAGGGTGGTAAAAATGCTCCACTTCCGAAAAATTATTAAATCTGATTTTGCGTGCTTTACTTTACTACTATTTAGTAGAATCCAATATTTTAATCTGAAAATATTTTTCTTGATCTAGCAACACCAGTGTTGACAGATGTCAAAGCCAGCCATTAATATTTTCTGTGAGTAGGAGAATTGAATCGCTCTAGAAGGTGAAAATTTTAAAGTGAGTAAAATCTATTTTGCATCTCTTGTATAAACTTGTAATGAAAACAAAAAGTGATTTTTAAATGGATCTCTCATAAATAAAGGTGATTTTATAACACATCTGCTTTCTATTACCCTGTCCTATCGGAGCAAAATAAAAATGACAAAATATAACTATTCTCCATTTAAAAATTAAATGACAGACTTGTGAAGAGAAATTACGGAGCAAAGTTACCTCCTGCATAAGAACTACTTTGCTTTAACATTTATTATACGTAATGTCAGGTTAAACTTTAATATTAGGTACTATTATAAACTCAATACATCACATTACTGATTTAAACAAGATTTAGAAAGAAGTGAAATAAAAACCTTGGGGCAAATTTTGGTGCAAAGTAGAACCAGGTTAAGGTATTCTAAAAATTTTTAAATTTTTTGTTGGTAAGTACACTAAAAAATACATGTGATGAAAGGGGGGTCCACCACCCCCCCCTTAATGACGTGTATTTTCACGGAGGGTAGTCTTAAACCTCACCTCGTGTCCCCATGGGTGAGGGGGGAGCAAGTAAAAAAATGCTAAAAAAACATCGTGATTAACGGACGGCCCCTATGTAGCGGCTTACAAAAAGAATACTTCATATGTTTTGTGATACTACGCCTTTTACCAACCATTGGGTGTCGTAAAAGGCGATTGTGTGAAATGTCCGATTTAATTAGATTAGTTATCTAACAACCCCCCCTCCCCTTTTTTGAAATAAAACTAGACCTTATTTTGTTATTTTTAGCTTTATTCAGTTAGCTTCCTCGAGTCGATAGCATACCGTGATATCCCCACTACCACATCCCTAGTTTTAGTCGTATTTCTAACGGACGGACTTGCACATACACCCAACAGCATAGAGCTTCGATGGGCTCACCACCTTATCAAGCTAAGTACATGTTCTTGTTGTTTGGCGAAACGTGGACTATGGCAGTTGCCTGCTTCTGCGGTATTCATTGCCTAGTCTCTGACTAACTCTTTGGGTATAATACACTTGAGAGCAAAAATATCGCACAATCGTAATTTATAGAATTTAAATTGCAGAAATACTAAAATTATATCTACAATCCTATACTGCATTATATAATTTTATATGAGTTCGACAGGTGCCAATCTGTTCGTTAAAAATCAAGGTTTTCAGAAACTAAAAAGTATCTAAAGGTATCATGAACTTAGAAAATAAGACTTTATTAAAAAATATCAGGGGTGTCATGTGCGATAGTTTTGCCACATGAGTAAAGAAACGGAACAGAGTCTAAGCTTTTAGGAGCATACGAAAATTCTTACCTATTCTAGTAGGGTTGGCAAAAGAGAATAAAATAAAATAAACAAACTTTTATGAGCTTTTTATTAGATATGTAGACAAGATATGGTCTCAATCAAGCTATTACAAATTGCATAGTCTAAATATTTTACTCATGTGGTTTTGCTCTCAAGTGTAGTCGCGAATATATTATGTACCTACCTACCTACATAATATATAATATAACAGCCTGCTCCAAAGTTACGTTGTATATTTATCAAGTTCAAGTTCAAAATTATTTATGAATGTCGCTATGCTATCGGTTTGTAAGTCTAGCTATTAGGCAGGAGCCTTGTACTGAGAAGAACCAGCAAGAAACTCAGCAAGGGCATTTCTTTTCTCCCTTCCTTTTACAGCGTCAGCTTTTACAGCGTACCTATATCAATGTATGACTTACGCTTTGGCACCTTTTAACGAGAAAGTAGACTCCATCCAATCGTCATTATTACCATCGGCGGATAAGTCTAAAAGAAATACAAAAAAATATATATTAAAAACAAACATTTTAACTCTCGAAGATAACGAAACGTTGAAAAAAAGACTAAATCGCGTAATGCCATAGTGGCGAAATGCCTACTTTTTCAAAGTGTATCTTTTAAAAAGTAGGCATTTCGCTACTTGAGAAAAAACCACTTTCACACATATTATTTTTATTCATAAGTACTTAAAATCTGCATAACTAATTATTATCATTTTACCTATAAGTAAAAAGAACGTTAAAAGACTTAGTGAATAATTCACGATTGGTGAATAATGTTCTTCCGTATTCTTATCATATTCTGTAAAAACTGTAATGTTCTATTGCTTGAGTGAAGTGGCCAGCGCACGCTGGGGCAGATAGCCTCTAAACGTACCGATAATTCAAAAAAATAAATGAGATTTCAAGATACTCTCCCTTTAAATGAATAAGTAGCACACTAACTAAGGTACTTGTAGATATCATTTAGATACTTCGCAACAAACCGAGTGCACTTGTACACTACGTCAAAGTTCAACAAATGTCCTAATTTTATTTGTGATTTTCTGCATATGTTCAAAGTGAAACCTCTTTAAGTTTATGAAATTTAAGTGTTATCTCGATATGGTACCTTCTACTACAGGTATGTGATAAAATTTTGACATACAGTATTATGTAGGAATATGAACAGCTTAAGGTAGGTAAGTCATATCAAATTGAGTCCTCAAATTGTTTTAACTGGCCGATTTATTAGACAATTTGTTTACGTATTTAGCTGAATTTAGCTAAAGGTTTTATGCAACCATATTCAGTATAAAATCGGCTCCCAGAAACTATTAAAAAGTTTGCTAATTTTTGCAACTTTCCGATTTATATCGATTTTAGTAGGTGAAGATTTTAGTACTCGAAGAAAACTCTTATAATTTCCTCGTAAGTAAAATTAATTTATTTGTTGTAGGAATTGCTTCTAATAAATTATTTTTAACTAGTAAAAGAACTGTAATAACAAGCAAGCAAAAGCCAGTAAAAAGTAAAGTTAAGAATATTCCTAAAAATGCAATGTCTTTTTAAAAGCTCCATCCTATAATACATCGGATGATATTGCCCTAGATGATGATGATAATGACAATTCATTAAATTATTTGTAATATTACGTGTAAAAATTTTTTTTTTGTTTTTTATATTATGAAAAAAAAAATATTTTTCAAAATTAGAACTTTTATTGATATAAAAAACTTAGAAATATTATTTGAACAAACACATATAACTGAACATATTAACAGCATTAAATATGTTCTAAAACCAAGAGTTTATTTAAGGGTACGAATTATGGTCTCCTGCCCCAGTGTTCAGAGTGTAAATAGTTCCTTAAATCTGACCTATTTTCAAAAAGTACGCATTTTGCTACTATGTCATTACGCAATTTAGGCATAATACGAAGTAGGGAATATGAGATGTGGATTATTTGCTACGTAGGTTTTTTGCATTGTAGGCATTGACAGCCGGACCCGAAAAAAATGACTACCCTTCGTAGGAATCGAATCTACGTCCTCCGCATCCGGGCGGCTGTGTTGGCCACTCCGCCACAGAGGTATTGCGGATGACGTGTTTCTCTAAACCATGGATGCACAGACTTATTAAGACTAGGGGCCACTCGGGCAAATTATGAACTGATGGTGGGCCACCAGAAGTATAGGTAATTAAAGACAATGAAAAATTGATAATAATGTATTCAAATTGAAAAAGAATTTATTAATTTGAAGCGTGGCACTGCATAGTGCTTACAATCTTTTTTATATTTGGCTCAAATTTACTTGTAGCAACACGTAAAACTGCTTCCAAACTTTCATTTGCAAGGCGGTTTCGATTTTTTGTTTTATTATTATTTAGGATTGAAAAGGTTTGTTCACATATATAGGTAGAACCAAATAAGCTTGCACATTTCAGAGCGTTTATGCGCAACTCTTTGTACGTATTTTTATCAATGCAGCGGTAAAAGTTCAGCAAGTCTCCTTCGTTGAATTTGTTGCGTAAATCTTGGTCGTTCTGAATGTCGATAATTTCTAACTGCATTAACTCTGGCGCATTTTCAACTGAAATCGTGAAAGGATTGCTAAATATGTCCAACAGAGGTTTCACTGTTTTAAACTCCGAAAATCTGTCTTGAAAAGATTGAATCAAAATATCTAGCTTTTTTACATAACTGAAATTAATAGCAGTTTTTTTGAATTTTTCAGCCATTTTCTTATAATTCGGAAAATGATTGTAATTTCCAGAATTCAATTGCGATCTGAAAAGTGTCAGCTTGCATTGAAAGGATGATACATACTATTGCTATCTCGCTCGCTCGAACAGTATAACGCGGCGCGCTTCCTCAAGAAAACGAATTTAACCGAGATCAGCACGAACATTACCGACCGCTGTTACCGACGCATGCACGGCGCACCGATAAGATTGATAGAGCGCGCGCGCGAGATTCAAATTACTTTTCGAACATTTGTTATTGGTTTTATTCTGGAATAGAACTCAATATTTTCGAATGTACGAGAGTATTATTTTTGCTGTCGGCGGGCCACCAGTATTCGACCGGCGGGCCGCATGCGGCCCGCGGGCCGTAGTCTGTGCATCCCTGCTCTAAACGTTTCGCCTGATTTCTGTAAACGTTTCTTCGCTTCAGTTCGTCGAGTTTATTTGAGCGTTTTAACGCAAAAAATCACGAATCATATTGCAATATGATTGATGCATTAGTCGTGTCGCGTGGCGGTGAAAGAATACTACCACCCCCTCTCTTCCCTTGGGTGTCGTAAAAGGCGACTAACGGACTAAATACTGCACATACATCCATCAGCATAGAGCGGCGATGGGCTCACCACCTGTCACGCTGAGCACATGTGCAGTCGTTATTTGGTGAAAAGTGGACTATGGTAGACGACTGCTTTTGCTGTCCTCATTGCCTAGTCTCTGACTAACCCTTCGGGGACAAAAGTCGTGATTATATTATGTATGTATGTACCGTTGCACTTTTGTTGGTCCCACATACATCAAGCTGTCATACATTAAAAAAACATCTTAGGTTGCCGGAAGAGATCTCTTTCAGAGATAAGTCCACCATTGCTCACCATTGTGTGTTAAAAAATTGTATAAAAGTGTTTGTGAAATAAACCTACTCGTAGAAAAAATGTATTACATTTTAAGAAACTTATTTAAATTGAATATGAATTTTGCATTATGGTCTGTGTAAATCATATATTATTTTATAATCGATATGAACTATCTATCTTTACTTTTCATTAAAATTGGTTTATCAAAAAATTTTACTTTGAAGAGGTATGAGATGCTAAAGTTTCTGTTTTTAAATGACGTAGACTTACAAAAGGCTTTTGAGAGCAAATATTGAATTCTTACCAGACTCCAGATTCAACCCGGACAAACATAAGGAGCCTTTTCTTTTGTAACGGTGTCTAAAAAAACCAAAACGTTTATAAATTACTTAACCAAACTACTTAACAATTAACAAAGCATTAAAATTACTCAAATATCTTCTATATAAATAAAAATGAATCGCCAAATGTGTTGCTGAAGCGCAAAATTCAAGAACGGCACGACCGATTTGACTGATTCTTTTTTTGTTGTGTTTAATGTGGAAAGGAAAAGGCTTGATAAAAAAAAATAGAAATTCGTTACGGAATACGGGGTGTTTACGCAGACAAAGTCGCGGGCTGGCCGCTAGTTGATGATTAGCGGTTGCAGTCCCGGTACTGTGGAGATAACGGGATTCCCGGTACTGCACTAACTCTGGTACCGGGAAAACCGGGAAATTTCGGTACTTTTCGGTACTGAGATTATTTTTAACCCAGATGTAACTAACGTTTGATATATGGATCATTGAGCGAAATAAAATATTTTACAAAAAGTTTATATTAAAAATTTTTTTGTCAATTTTTGTTGTACTAGGTTTGAAATCACTTTGTCGAATGGAGTTAGTTAGAGATCATCCGAGTTAAATGTTTTAAATTTAAAAGGGTTTATATGCAATGGATTTTTATCATGATTGTTTTAAGGTGAGTAAATAATATAAATTCGTCCAAACCAAAACCCTTCTCCAACGGATCCCCTCGGCCGAGATTGTGGTATTGGGAGACTTCAATGCCCACCACATCGAATGGCTTGGTTCACTCACAACTGACCACGCGAGTAGAGCCGTTCATGACCTCGCTTTGGCCTACAGTCTGTCCTCCTGCGGAGAGCCATGCACCTTCATTATAGGACCTTCTGCTGACCCCGCACCCAGACGACTATCAAGTTTCTGTTGATGCGCCACTATGCTCATCAGACCATTGTCTGATTCGTAGCACTGTGCCTCTTACAGAAACTTCAAAAACGTCGAGTCTGGCATTATAGGTCAGCGGACTGGTATGGGATGCGAAGTTTCTTTGCGTCCTACCCATGGTGGCGAGTTGGCTTCTCGCTGGATGATCTCGATGTCGCCGCCGACTCTGTCGTTGATGTGATACTGCAGGAAATGGAACTTTTCAATCCAAACTCTGTGGTTTTCATTGGCGGCAGGTCCCAACCATGGTTTGGACTTTGCTGCAAAATGGCGTCTCGCCAAAAGTGACAGCATTACCAAGCCTGGGCTAATGCGGTGTCATCAAAGGATCCAAACACCAAGTGCGCTCAGAAAGAGGTACAACTTTACCGCCAGGTCTTTTAAGGACATTGCGAAGGCGAAGGCATCATTCATAAGTGGAATTGCCGAGAGAGAGAGAAAGGTCAGTTCGTAGGGATTTTTTTTCCTTGATATCCATAAGTCCTGATGCAGTTCCTCTCATTGTGCTTCGGACGTGTGCTCCTGAGTTGGCGCCGGTTCTAACGCGCCTTTTCCGGCTCTCTTACACTACTGGCGTTGTCCCGAGCTCTTGGAAGACCGCCCTTGTCAACCCGATTCTCAAAAAAGACGATCGGTCAGATCCGTCCAACCACAGGCCAATAGCCATCACCTCTTTGCTCTCCAAAGTAATGGTGTCCATTATAAACCGCCAGCTCTTAAGATACCTAGAAGAAAAGTAGCTACTAAGCGATCAGTATGGTTTTCGTCGCGGTCGTTCGGCTGGTGATCTTTAGTGCACCTTACTCACCGATGAGCGGAGGCAGTGGAGAGTAAAGGGGAGGCACTAGCAGTTAGCTTGGACGTAGCGAAAGCCTTTGACAGGGTATGGCACAGGGTTCTTCTCTCTAAACTTCCATCATACGGGCTTCCTGAGAAATTGTGTTCGTGGATTGCCAGCTTTCTTTTTTGGCGTAGCATCAGAGTCGTAGTTGACGGTTCGTGCTCTAACATGATACCCTCGAATGATGGAGTCCCGCCGGGGTGCGTGTTAGCCCCTACTCTGTTTTTTCTGCATATTAATGACATGTTGCATAACAACAGCATTCATTGCTATGCGGACGACAGTACGGGGGTAACGCTCTACACCGGACGAGCTAATATTTCTCTGGAAAGCGTCATCGAGAGCCGAAATAAACTTGTGACTGATACCGAGAACATGTTAAGTCATGTCTCAAATTGGGGCCGACATAACCTAGTCCACTTTAACCCTTCCAAAACACAAGTTTGCGCATTTACCGCAAAAAAAACATCCCTTCGTCGTACCTCTGAACTTTAAGGGAGCTCACCTTAATACCAATCCGACTATTGGAATCCTTTGCGTCGATATTTCGAGTGACGTTCAGTTTCGAGGTCATTTAGAAGGTAAAGCTAGGCTAATATTGGCGTAATTTTAAGTTATAATAAAAGTACCGAAATAACCGAATTTCCCGGGAAACGAATTCTCAGTACCGGTACTGCGTAAAAAGTCAATTTCCCGGTAAATACCGGGAAAAATCGGTACCGGGAATTCCCGGGAGCATGCCCTATTGATGATAATAAATGAGGAGCGACGAAACAAAAATACTTAGTTATGTACAAAATGTCTAGATTGTGGCAAAATGCAAAAAAACTGTTAGTTGTATACCATACTAACTTAGATTAAAACAAAAAGGGAAGATACGGCATGCTCCTACTTGTAGTCATTCAAAATATAGTCCTACTCAACTACTTAAGCAAACACTCACACACGCACACCAATAAAGTGTAAATCGAGCGAGCGAGACAAAGCGGTAAGTTTCAACGTCAGCGCGAGGGAGTCAGCGAGTAGCGCGTTGACGTCTCGGTCGCTTCGCAACTAGAGATGGGCATTTACCCGGTAAATACCCGACTTGTGGGTAAATATCCATTTTTACCTATTTTTACCCACCCATTTTTAATTTATACCGGGGAAAAATTAAACTCAGTTTAATTTAAACCAATTATTGAATTCGGTTATAGATACTATTACGAGTACATACCGACTAAAGCATATTTTTAAGTCATTCTAAGTCTAATACTTAGTGGAATTCTATTCATTTTCGAGCTGAGGCACGACTTTTGTTTATTAAGATATTCAAAATGTCCATACGTTAGTTATCATTTCTAGTTCAATTTCTGTTGTAATTATGTTATCATGTCTGGGACGTGCACCCTGGTATTCCTTGTTCTTTTAGGTATTTGACATACGAATTACGAAGTCAACCTATTCCCGGTTCTATAAAAACTACTTTTTTATAATAGATGGGCTTGCTCTTGGCCACATTCTTATCCGTAGGATTAAGAAAAAGCCGACGATGGAGCGAGCTTGCCCAGAAGCAGCCTATTCACTCGGGCTTTAAAGATGTTGGGCTATATGCACTCGGGAACACAGACGCCGGCAGGGAATTCCATACCTTGGCTGTACGCATTATGAATGAAAACAAATAGCGCTTGGTGCGTATGAGTGGAATATCAAAAGGGTGGTAAGTAACCCGCCGTACGTCTGGACTCCCGATACTAGAAAGGGGACGGTGGAATGAGCTCGTTTAGCTCAAAAGCATACTCTTCGAAGTACAATCTGTAAACATGCCGACAAGCATGCAACTGAGCGACGGACGGTGAGCGAGACTGTGAAGCTTGGTTTTCACAAGCTTATCAGCACCTATATGTTTCCTGGCTCTGCGTTCTACTGAATCGAGCGCGGCAAGTTGATATTTTGCTTAGCCGTCCCAAAGGTGGCAGCAATACTCCACGCACGACCAGACTTGTGCTTTATATAGCGTTAGAAGCTGTCCCGGCGTGAAATATCGCTTAACCTTATTTAGAACACCCAGCGTTTTCGCCGCAGTTTGAGCCTTGATTTCGATGTTGTTGCCCAAGTTGAGATTGGAGGTCAACTTCATGCCGAGGAGATCGAAGTTGTCGGTAATTGGTACATCTACACCCCGGAAAGCAGGAGCCAGGTTAAAAGGACTCCTTCCGTTAAACGAACTTCCTCTCCGCCGACCCTTGCGCTAGACAGATACCTCTTTGTGACCGTGCTGTCGTCTGCATACCCAACAATTCCCGGCTTGAGCAGATCGTTATTATACACCAAGAAAAGGGTAGCAGAGAGAACGGAACCCTGAGAGACCCCGGTATCGATAGCCATGAGGTCGGAGGAACAGTCATCAATGACTACTCTGATTGACCGTTCACTTAGGAAGTCCAAAAATCCAGACACGAAAATCAGCAAAGATGCCGTACGTTGGAAGCTTGCTCAGCAAGCCAGCGTGCCGACCCGGCGCCCGGTCAAAGGCTTTCGATATGTCAAGCGACACGGCAAGCGCTTCGCCATGCTTCTCAGTTGCCTCGCCCCAGTAATGAGTAACGTACACTAGAAGCTCCCCCGTGGAACGGCCCCGCCGAAAGCCATATTGGCATTTGCAAGCTTCCAGGAATGAAGCCGCTCTAGTAAGAAGAGAAAGGCGGTACAGACGCGTTAGAATCGGAGTCAATTCAGGCGCACAGACGTAGTTTAGCTGGAATCCCGTCCGGGCCGCTGGCCTTATTTATTTAATTTCATCAAAATCATATAATTCAAATGACGCTGTATAAAGTGGGTAATGTAATTATCATTCTTCCTGTTACTGCAAGCTAGCAACGTCGCACGCGCAAAATATAAGGTGACTGCTAGTGCTAGGAACCGCTAGAAACTTCAAGGGCTGGTCAGGTCAAGTGTTTTAAAAATAATAAAAAAGGAATTCGTGTTTTTTTCATTTTTAATGTAACACTTACATAATAATAATTACAGTTAAAAAAAGGGCCTGATCGGGGGGCCATTTCGTATCTTGTAACTCATGCTCCTGTCCCTTCGGGGAGGAGGTCTAGGAGATGGAGGGCCTTTGGAGGCGACAATCGGCCTGCAGCGGGTGCCATTGGGCACCGATACCCTACGCTAGGGTGGTTCGGTCACCACCCTGTATGCGCCCATGCTCGTGGCAGGGATCGAGTGAACTCCTCACCTTCGACGCCACCCCCTCTCCCATCCACTCCACTTATGGTGGTGCTTGGGATCCGTTGGCGCAAGGCCATCTCCCGCCTCGTGCTAGTAGGAGAGGAGGGGACTCGGGTTCCCAATAGGAAATTGTTGCCCACCTGCGCGTTGCTCCCAAATCAGAGACTGTTTTGCTTCCTACACCCTCTGTTTGCGTTTGGGGCCTTGATGGCAGCGCTCGCCAGGCTCACGCCCGGTTGGACTCAGGGCTGTATTGTGTTGAGTTGGCTTGCGAGTTGGTTGGGCAATATCATTAATAATTAATATATTAATAATAATATTTTCATTTTATGCGCGTTATCGGAACCATAACATAACTTGATGCTATCGATAGTCGTTGGACTTAACTGTACCTTAAACACGCACATTTCATTTCAGTTGTAAAAGGAAAATAAATGGGGTCTTATTGCACTTTGCAGATTAACGTAGGTACTTATCGCCCAGCTGACGCGAACGGGTCTACAGACGATGGTCGGCAGGCCAGCCGTCGTTGCCCGCGCTTTGTAAATAATCGTTATTTTTAATTGTTTTTGATTTCATTTTTCTTATGTTATTGCTTTAAAATAAATTTGGTACTTAAAGACTATCCAATTAAAATTCACAAAATGGATTATTTAATTAAAAATGGCAAAAACACCAATTCCTTTTTCGTCATGTTCAAAACACATGACCTGACCAGCCTTTGAAGTTTCTTGCGGTTTCTAGCAGTCCCCATAATACCGCACGCAGCCTCTCGACCCCCACTCCACTCGGTATTTTTCGTACGCGAACATGTTCATTCGAAGTGCATTTCAACTTGCTAGATCTGCGCCATTTTGTTGTATTTTAGTTAAAAATAGATGTTGATTAAAGATTTAAAATATAATCAACTGTGTTTTATTTGAAATCAATATTTTATCTTCAATGGTCAAGATCGAAACTAACATCGTAGATCGTTTTAAGGATAGTATTATAGACTGTATTCAATTTTTACCCGGTGTTTAATAAAAATACCTGGTATAAATGGGTATAAATGGGTAAATACCCATTTTTGGTGCTTACAATTCGCTCAATCGTCTTCGAAACTTTCTGCCGACTAGCGCCAAAATCACTTTGGCGCAAACTCTCCTACTATCCATCCTCGTTTATGCTGTTGTATGCTACGCTGATCTTTCGGAGGAACTTCTTATTAAGCTGGAGCGTCTGCAGAATCTATGCATTTGATTTATTTTTAATTTAAGGAAATACGACCATGTTTCGAGTTATCGAGCTCAGCTTAACCGGCTCCCAATACAAAGGCGTAGGAACTTACACGTTCTTTCCTTTCTATATTCTGCCCTATTTCTAACAACTTCTCCTCCTTATCTACGACATTGTTTTTCCTTCTGTTCCTTTTCCTCTAGCCGTACCTTGCGTTCTGCTTACAACCTTGCTCTTATAACTCCTCTTCATTCCACAGATTTCCTATCCTACTCCTTTTCTGTGCATGCGCTCCGGCTTATGAACTACCAGAGAACATCAGGAGTGCTCGCACGTTGAATTCGTTCATTTCTTAAGTATATCCTCATAGCTTTATTTATTTCCTATTATATAATATCACATGATCTATTTTATCTCATTTATTTAATTATTATGTCTTATCTTGTCTATCTAGTTAGTTACTATCAGTTTAAACAACACATCATATATTCCTATTTTCTTATTTCCTTATTCTTGCACCCATTTTATTATTCATTCTTTTTATATTTTTATCACCCAAGGTTGCCTGGAAAAGAGATTTAGGAACTAATTCGTCAAGCAGAAAGAAAGTTCCAATTGGTCAAGTGTAAAAAAAAGATTGTTTGTTAGCAATAAGGCCGTCTGTTTTGTACCTACTTTGTCTCTGTAAAAATGTTTTTTTATTGTGTATGTTCTTGTGTGCAATTTAAGTATATTTTATTATTATTATTATTATAGTATCTAGATTTTTTTAAAATGTAGTTAACCAATTTTGATACAACAATATCGAACTTAACTAATTTTGATCTTACAATTGGCACTTAACTAGTTTTGATAGATAGTATTTTGTATAGGAATTAACCAGTTTTGTTAAAACAAAATCGTTTATTTTTTTGAACCGTCAGTCGGATTTGGAGGTACCTTTGTGTTGAAAATAACTGATTTTGTTTGGACTTAAATCAACATCGGGTAGAATTTAAAAAATTGACGCCTTAACATGTGTCGTGTAATTTTCTGCCTCTTGAGTAGTTAACTATTTTTGTTCCGTCACTCCTCAAATGTTGTTTTTATTTGTATACTTGTAGTTGCTTATAGTAAATGAAATAATCGTGTCGCGTAGCGGTGAAAGAATACTACCATCCGGGTACTATGCCTGTGTGTGTATGGTAGGTATCTGTATGTGCGCACTTACTCTAACTTTATGATGACAGGAAGCTCAGATTTCTTTCTGAGTGCCATGTGCGCTATCTCTGTGGACGCTCCAAGCTCTGCAATTGTTATAATAAAAATAGTAATCGCTTTAACCAGCAGTACAACTCGATTCCGAAAACGGAGTGAGTTATCAAAGCCAAAGTCAAATTATTTATTCAATATAAACTTTTACAGGCACTTATTAATGTCAATACTAATCAAAAAACAGTTAACTAACTTGTAGTTAAGACTTAACAACTAATATAATTAACTAATCTACTTTACCTAGCTATAACTAATCTATTTCTTTACTCATGTGCTCTAAGTAACGAAAGTTACTTACAGTGTAATAGATGTACGACAATATAATGTAAATACAATTTGTCCGCATCAATAAAATTGTATTACAAATTAATGATAATAAAATTACATAATTTTTAATAAAATACAATTCATAATAATTAAATGAAACAACAGTTAATATTCGTCAATGAAAAAACAGTTAATATTAGTTAATAAACTCATCAAATCCACATTCCCCAAGCGGTAAACTGTAGTAATACCAGACAATAAATATTCAATTTTTAGCAACCTCTAGAAGTATTCGTGACAGCCAAGGGGCTAAATGAGACTTCACAAACGTCACGTAGGTCACTCTTGATCGGAACGTGAAGGTCGAAATCTACACACGAAAAACTGTGGTAAGAAATAACAATTTCAAAAATCTAACCGGCTATCCTTAAATCACTGCAGATGACGGTTTTATTCTGAAAGTAATAAAACACAATTATTGTGTTTGTTAGTAAGTAAGTTCACAGATTGTTGTAGTTAAGATTATGAAACGTTGAAAAAAGTTGAGAACCTCGGGTGGGTATCGAACATTACGATACGTCCTCCTGAATCCGTTCGGCTGCGTTGACCACTTAGCCACCAAGGTATTGGTAAGACCTGACGAAACTAAAAAGCAGTCTTGTCTTATCTGAATGTTAAAAATATTTGTAAATATATTTCAGTCAGATAACTCTAGCGATTTCGCACTACGTCCGAGCGATCCGAATCTGATCCGAACCCATGAAAATACGGTCCAGGAAAACTCTGACCGAAATCGGATATTGCTTACGCACTAACTAGTCCGATCACTGATAAAAATCCAAATAATTCAGAAGCCATACCTTCTGAACGACATCTTACGCGGATTCATTATACTATTGCGGAAGAGATATGCATATGACTTGGCTCTACCAAATATTAATAATGCCCTGTATCACAAGAGTGCCTATGTAACAGGAATTCAAATATTCAATCATCTGCCCACAGATCAAAAAGCCTCAGCAAATTTAAGCTGTTTTAAAATTAAATTAAAAAGATGGCTTATAGATAAGGCGTTCTACAGTTTGACTGAATATTTTGGTACAAAAACAGCATAGTGGCTGTTTCTATGTAACATGTACCTACATACTAAAAATTGCATGCCCGACTAGGGTAAATTGTTTGCTCCCATTATTTTATGCATGACACCTGCTATGTATTTACACAATTTTATGGCAATAAAAATTTATCTTATCTTATCTTATCTTATCTATGGCGTAGACAGAGATAGTATGGCAATTTCGATCTGCAAAAACGTATATCAAAAATCTTTTCCGGAATAGAGATTCACGAATGTCGGAAAGAAATCGGATGACGGATATCTGATCAAGTGGGGTACGTATTAAAATTCCGAAAATTCATAATACCTACAACTAAAATACCTACGTTTAAAACATCGAAAATCAAAATACCGAATGTATGAAATACCTATGCCCGATGTACCGAAGCTCAACATTCGATTTTCAAATAACCGAGAGTTCAAAATCCCGAGAGTTCGAAATACCGAAAGTTAAAAATCCCGAAAATTCAAAATAGGTAGGCAAAATCTATAAGTTTTAACTGTTTTTCGTTGACGAAGAGTTAGTCAGAGACTACTTTGGCTGTAATTTTATATATGTAGGTATGTATGTAAAAAAAAAGCCAGCCCCTACCGAATTGTATAAGACCTAATTACGAGGTTATGTTTTTTTATAAGACAACAGAAATACTAGCTGCCCTACTCCTGTAGGTCACGTGATAGATTAGAAATTTAAGTTACATTCTAAAAACACCGTTAATCTATCTCTCGGGATTTTGAATTTCGGCACATCAACTGTAGGGAGGTATAAATCTTCGCGATTTTTAACATTCGGTATTTAAAATTCGGCATTATAATACGTACCCGATCAAGTGCGTAAGCTACCAAAGAAATAGTTCTACGACTACTCCGGACGGTACGTGTTCGGATCGGAATTGGATCGGACGTAGTGTGAAACCGCTAAGGCTGTAAATTATAAAAGGTTTGATGAGACACACTGTAGCTACTATAAAAACATAAAGTCAAAAGCTTTGAAAAATTTCGTTAGGCCTATCAAATACCTCGGTGGCGAAGTGGATAACGCAACCACCCGGGTTGCGGAGGACGTGGTCCGATGGTCTGGTCGCGGTTCGTGCGTCGTCAATTTTTAGTAAACAAGTATGTTGGTCGCGATTCGTGCGTTTCGAAAAATATAATATAAACTGCCTTCATGGAATGTCGCCTTTCGTGCGCCCAATAATTTTAATTTACTTTGACGGTCGCGATTCGCGCGTCGTTGTATCTAAGGCTGATTTCACAGTCACGTGTTTGATCTGCGCTGGCCACACGCGCGCGGTTACAATTACACTAGATAGTATTTGCGTTTCATAGTCACGCCACAGAATAAATAATAGTACGTCACGCACGCAGTTCAAACGCGCAACTACTATGTAGTGTAATAATTGTAAACGCGCGCATGTGGCCGGCGCTGATTAAACGCGTGACTGTGAAATCAGCCTAATGTATGTCAAATCCGTTAGTAAATCTATGGGATTACTGTAAAATACCAACGACGACGCACGAATCGCGACCATCAAATTAAAATAAAATTATTGGGCGCACGAAACGCTAGTCGCGTTTCGTTGCGTTCCATGAAGGCAGTTTTTATAATATTTTTCGAAACGCACGAATCGCGACCAACTTACTTGTTTACTAAAAATTGACGACGCACGAGCCGCGACTACAGATGGGCGGGTGGGTAAAAATTGGGGTGGGTAAAATTGGGAGGAAGGGTAAAAAAGGGTATTTACCCATTTATACCGGGTATTTTTATTAAACACCGGGTAAAAATTGAATACTATCCTTAAAACGATCTACGAAGTTAGTTTCGATCTTGACCATTGAAGATAAAATATTTATTTCAAATAAAACACAGTTGATAATATTTTAAATCTTTAATCCACATATTTTTAACTAAAACACAACAAAATGGAGCGGATCTAGCTAGTTGAAATGCACTTCGAATGAACATGTTCGCGCACGAAAATACCACGTGGAGTGGGGGGCGAGAGGCTGCGTGCGGTATTATGGGGACTAGGGCATGTACTCCGGAGTTTCGGAGTTTCGTAACTCCGGAGTTCCGGGCTATTTTTTCCGGTGTTTCAAATCCGGAGTTGGAGGCTTCAATATCGCAAACCCGGAGTTCAGTATTTTTAGTTTAAAACCATCAACCAACCGTCTCGTCAATGAACTAATACCTATTCCAACTCTCGGCATTTAGTAAAAGAGACAGGTTTATAATTTTTGACCATTTCATATAAAATACATAGCTCACGAGAGAGTGAGCTTCGTATTTTCGTTTAGCGTCTAGCGTTTTGTCAGAGGACAACACGCTTGATATTCTTATTTTCTTAAGAACGCACTATCAAGAAGAAAAGGAGAACAATAATCGAAAAAATTATAGGTTTTATTACCTGTGAATTTGATTGCATTTGCCAAAATATTAATAAAGTAATGAGTAAATGGAAAAGAATATCTCTCTTAATTTTATATTTTGACTTAAAAATTTTATTACTCGTACTACTTTGTCAAGAAAGTACCGGGAAAAGATCAATAATACACAAAATGTTAGTTATTCATCCAAATTTATTTTATCACCTTCAAAATATGCTCCTTCTGAAACGATACACTTACGCCAACGAATAATCCAATCATCAAAACATTTTTTAAACGCTTTTTCCGGAATTGAGTTCAGTTCTTGCCGCGTATTCTCCTTTATGCCTTCTACCGAATGAAAACGGGTGCCACGAAGTGGTAATTTGAGTTTAGGAAAAAGAAAGAAGTCGGTTGGAGCCATATCTGGTGATTAAGGTGGTTGCTCCATGGTGGAATGGATATCTTGGTCAAAAATTTGTTCACAATTATGTCCTTGTGCGAAGGCGCATTATCGTGGTGCATAATCCAAGAATTTTCTTTTCACAAATTTGGCCATTTTCGTCGAATTTGCTCTTTTAAACGCCGCATAACGCTCAAATATTATTATTTATTTACCGATCGATCTTCCGGCAAGATTTCCGAGTGCACAACACCGCGATAGTCAAAGAAAACAGTCAACATGACTTTGACTTTTGATCGACTTTGGCGTGGTTTTTTCGGTTTTGGTTCAGTCGGAATGCGCCACTCCGAAGCTTGTTGACTAGTTTGCATGTCAAACTCGTAAAGCCACGTCTCTTCACCAGTAAAAATGCGGTGCATGAATGTTGGGTCGGAATTGACACGTTCTAGCATATCCTGAGCGACTCTTATGCGATTGAGTTTTTGGAGAAAATTCAGGTCTTTAGGGACTAGCCGAGCGGCAACATGTTTCATACCCAAGTGATTATTTAAAATGGTACGGATCGACTCGTGAGATACAGAAAATTCAGCGGCTATCTTTCTCAAACTTGAATGAGGATTTTCAGTCACCATTTCCTTCACTTTTGCGATGTTAACTTCAGTTGAATACGTTGATGGCCTACCAGAGCGAAGCAAATCTTCCATCACATCTCGACCGCTTGTGAACGCTTTGTACCACTCATAAGCACGTGTTTTTGATAAAGTCGATTCACCGTAAGCCTTCTGTAACATTTTCAGTGACTCCGAATACGAAATTCCATTGGCGACGCAAAATTTAAGACAAACTCTTTGTTCGATGTTTTTATCCATTATGTAATTCGCAATACACTCTAGATATAAACTAACTAAAAACAGCACTGTATTTAATCTAAATAACAGATGCAACTCAAACTCCGCGCCAAAATGGACAAAAGTTGTGCCAATCTAACTACAAAACAAAACACAAAAATTAATTTGGAATCATGAACAAATCATCCGTTCTCGAAACTTTTTTGACATAATGTAACAAACAATTCCGTAAAAATAATAAGTAGGTCTACTGCCTTTTCACACATTACCGGATGCGCATTCGGTATTGTATAGAATACCTAGGCAAAGTATAAAATAAATATATTTCATACATTACCTACACGTTTTAAGTATTCTATACAATACCTAGATTGTATAGAATACCGGATTATACAGATTGCCGGTAGCATATATATTGTGAGACTGATTGTTTATTGTTTTTGTTGAAGTAATTTGTTACAGATGTCATTTAATATTGGTTGATTTTATACCAAAGAGTTGTTAATTGATGAATAAAATTGATTTGAAAAAGTTTTTTAACTCTGAAAAGTTAGGAAAGGAAAGACTAAGTCCGGATTTAGCTCCGAAACTCCGGAATTAAACTGCCAACACCGGAAGCTAGATCCGGAGTTAAAAAGCTTCCGGTTTTACATGCCATAATGGGGACTGCTAGAAACCGCAAGAAACATCAAAGGCTGGTCAAAGGAATTGGAATATTTGCCATTTTTAATTAAATAATTCATTTTGTGAATTTTAATTGGATAGTCTTTGAGTACCAAATTTATTTTAAAGCAATAACATAAGAAAAATGAAATCAAAAACAATTAAAAATAACGATTATTTACAACGCGCGGGCAACGACGGCCGGCCTGCCGACCATCGTCTGTTGACCCGTTCGCGTCAGCTGGGCGATAAGTACCTACGTTAGTCTGCAAAGTGCAATAAGACCCCATTTATTTTCCTTTTACAACTGAAGTGAAATGTGCGTGTTTAAGGTGCAGTTAAGTCCAACGACTATCGATAGCATCAAGCTATGTTATGGTTCCGATAACGCGCATAAAATGAAAATATTATTATTAATATATTAATTATTAATGATGTTGCCCAACCAACTCGCAAGCCAACTCAACACAATACAGCCCTGAGTCCAACCGGGCGTGAGCCTGGCGAGCGCTGCCATCAAGGCCCCAAACGCAAACAGAGGGTGTAGGAAGCAAAACAGTCTCTGGTTTGGGAGCAACGCGCAGGGGGGCAACAATTTCTTATTGGGGACCCGAGTCCCCTCCCCTCCTACTAGCACGAGGCGGGAGATGGCCTTGCGCCAACGGATCCCAAGCACCACCATAAGTGGAGTGGATAGCCGAGCCGATGGGAGAGGGGGTGGCGTCGAAGGTGAGGAGTTCACCCGATCCTGCCACGAGCATGGGCGCATACAGGGCGGTGACCGAACCACCCTAGCGTAAGTTATCGGTGCCCAATGGCACCCGCTGCAGGCCGATTGTCGACTCCAAAGGCCCTACCTCTCCTAGACCTCCTCCCCGAAGGGAAAGGAGCATGAGTTACAAGATAAGAAATGGCCCCCCGATCGGGCCCTTTTTTAACTGTTATTATTATTATGTTAAGTGTTAGATTAACAATGAAAAAAACACGAATTCCTTTTTTGTCATTATTAAAACACTTGACCTGACCAGCCGTTGAAGTTTCTAGCGGCTTGCCGTGTCGCTTGACATATCGAAAGCCTTTGACCGGGTCTGGCACGCTGGCTTGCTGAGCAAGCTTCCAGCGTACGGCATCTTTGCTGATTTTCGTGTCTGGATTTCGGACTTCCTAAGTGAACGGTCAATCAGAGTAGTCATTGATGGCTGTTCCTCCGACCTCATGGCTATCGATGCCGGGGTCCCTCAGGGTTCCGTTCTCTCTGCTACCCTTTTCTTAGGGTATAATAACGATCTGCTCAAGCCGGGAATTGTTGGGTATGCAGACGACAGCACGGTCACAAAGAGGTATCTGTCTAGCGCAAGGGTCGGCGGAGAGGAAGTTTGTTTAACGGAAGGAGTCCTTTTAACCTGGCTCCTACTTTGCGGGGTGTAGATGTACCAATTACCGACAACTTCGATCTCCTCGGCATGAAGTTGACCTCTAATCTCAACTTGGGCAACAACATCGAAATCAAAGCTCAAACTGCGGCGATAAACGCTGGGTGTTCTAAATAAGGTTAAGCGATATTTCACGCCGGGACAGCTTCTAACTCAATATAAAGCACAAGTCTGGTCGTGCGTAGAGTATTGCTGCTACCTTTGGGACGGCTAAGCAAAATATCAACTTGCCGCGCTCGATTCAGTAGAACGCAGAGCCAGGAAACTTATAGGTGCCGATAAGCTTGTGAAAACCAAGCTTCACAGTGTCGCTCACCGTCCGTCGCTCAGTTGCATGCTTGTCGGTATTTTACAGGTTGTACTTCGAAGACTGTGCTTTTGAGCTAAACGAGCTCGTTCCACCGTCCCCTTTCTAGTATCGGGAGTCCAGACGTACGGCGGGTTACTTACCACCCTTTTGAGATTCCACTCATACGCACGAAGCGCTATTCGTTTTCGTTCATAATGCGTACAGCCAAGGTATGGAATTCCCTGCCGGCGTCTGTGTTCCCGAGTGCATATAGCCCAACATCTTTGAAGCCCGAGTGAATAGGCTGCTTCTGGGCAGCTCGCTCCATCGTCGGATTCTTCTTAATCCTACGGATAAGAATGTGGCCTAGAGCAAGCCCATCTATTATAAAAACAGTAGTTTTTAAGGAACCGGGAATAGGTTGACTTCGTAATTCGTATGTCAAATACCTAAAAGAACAAGGAATACCAGGGTGCACGTCCCAGACATGATAATATAATTACAACAGAAATTGAACTAGAAATGATAACTAACGTATGAAAATTTTGAATATCTTAATAAACAAAAGTCGTGCCTCAGCTCGAAAATGAATATAATTCCACTAATTAATAGACTTAGAATGACTTAAAAATATGCTTTAGTCGGTATGTAATAGTATCTATAACCAAATTCAATAATTGGTTTAAATTAAACTGAGTTTAATTTTTACCCGGTATAAATTAAAAATGGGTGGGTAAAAATAGGTAAAAATGGGTATTTACCCACAAGTCGGGTATTTACCGGGTAAATGCCCATCTCTAGCCGCGACCAGCCAGACCGGTCCCGAGGTCCGAGGTCCGATTCTCACCTGAGATACCTGGTCATGTTTTTCAACGTTTCATTATCTTAAAGTATATTTTAGCGTTATTAAAAAATATAAAGTGTTAAGAAAGTTTGTTTTCTTTATCAAATAGATAGGCACTAATACACCCTAGACCTAGACAAACGTACGTTATACAAAAATTCTGATAAGTGACCGAAAATCAAGCGAATTATCGGTCACCCATCTGAATTCTGACCGCACCTATAACATAAAGCTTAAATTTGGCAATCGTTTTAAAATGTTGTTATTTTAAGGAGTTTCAGGGTTATTATTGACTACTCACATATCGGTTGTCGCCTTTCTCTTTCGGTGGTGATATGGCAGGTGGATGCTTGGATCTGTGAAGTTGTTTTTTTTTAATATTTTTTTTTTTTACATACAGTGCAGCTTATCAAGCTCATCAATAGGGCTCAATATAGCTCGTAATTAATATAAATACTTAATAAATTAAAAACAAATACAATAGCATTTAGTTTCCCCTACTAACACAAAATTTGCTTTTTTTATTGTATACGACTTTCCATTTATCTCAACCTGATGGTAAAAAGCCGTAGGTGAAAGCGCGCTTCACCCGGAATCCTCAACCACTGAGAAACTGGTTACCTTATCTCCAAAATGTCAGAACACAACAATGCTATTACATTATTATTATGGCGCCACACTTCAGACAAAGAAAATATACACTATTGTGAACTTTAGATAAGACGGTGGTACCTAGGCGGACTTAAGGCTCCTACCGTCGCCAACGACCTTGAGCGTACGGGCGGAGCTTATACTTCACCCCCGCACTACCCGCTGATAAACATCGCGCGCGCCAAGAGGTATCAATGTTCAACTCTAGGTTTGCTATTACTACTAGAGATGGAAAAAAGTACTTATTTTTTTAACCTTTATGCGTTGTACGATTTTCAAAAAGCATGCTTATAAAAATTCTTTTTTGCTTATTACTTACAAAAAGCTGGCTATGTTGTGTTGAAACGAAAAAAGTAAAGCTGTGAGTGTTAGCATACCTACCTGCTTAATACGTTTTTCATTGTTAACATAATTTGTGGTCAACGTGTTTCGTTGTCATTTAAAAAAAATTAAATATTAAGTTGTACGACGTAAATATTAAATATGTAAACAAAACCGTTAATAATTAACCAATCAAATTAAGTGCAATTCCGTGCAATGCATTTTGTCGCAGCCAGCCTTTGTCGTGTTTTGCTCATTATTGTTTTAACAACAATAATGTTTCATAAATAAAACCTCACATATTCATTGTATAGCCTGACCACAAAAATAGAAAACCTGCTACCCTATCGGCTAAAAAATATGAATATGGACATGGGCTTCATTTGACATTTGAAGCCCATAATATGCCCATATAAGGACAAAATATGGGCTACAAATGTCAAATGAAGCCCATGATGTCCATATTCATATTTTTTTGCCGATAGACCCGCAGGTCATGATGCGGAAAAATAATGACACTAATTTCCTTTACTGGCAACAGTAACTATAAAACGTCATTATCATGAAATCATTGTCATCTGTTCATTGCTGTCAAAGTGTCAGCACGGACTATTTATCGTTAATTTTGTTATTATTTGATATGTTGTTATTAGTTTTATTTTTAAGCGTTATAATGCTCAAAACTATTCATATAGTCGTGAGAGAAAAGTAGTTTACAATGTATAAATATTTGTTGGAGAGAAAGCTCAAGGCTTAGATGAATGATTGGCCTCGATTTTTATTGTACTTGTTAGTTGTGTTCAAAAAAGGCAATAAGTTTTTTATTTTAATAAATTGTTAACCTCCCTCCCCCCACACCCCCCGACCCCCAATTTAGGAGACGCGTTTGTACATTTTTACCTATTTTATTTAAGTTTTAAGTAATTTATGTTTTTAGGTGTGTCTCGTTCTTTTGTAATGAAATTAAAAAGAGAAGGACATACGTCAGCTGTATTTTCTACGCCTAAGAAAAATAAACCAAAACCAAAACAGAAAATTAAACTAGATGATTTTGAAGTGTGCAATTATTCATAAAGTTTATGAATTTTATCCAGTTCGTAAAGAAGTACCGAGTGATTTATGTGGGTGGCGGTGAAAGTGATTCATTATGCAATGGAAGTTACAATGAGTCTGATATATCTGAAATCCAACCATTGGTGCAATCTGATAATGATGAACATGAAATGTCGTATGATATAGTTGAATACCTATTTAGATAGGTACTGATTTTGATTAATGATAGGTATTAAAAATCTGGCTTTGATAATTTTATTTCTTTGGCCCTTGACTTTGTTACGTAGGCATATCTACAGGAGCACGTTAGATTACATCAATCCAGAACCAGAAATGTTCTTTTTTGGATTTCCAATGACACCATAATAAATAAATTAATGATAGGTACTATGTCTAATAGTATGAAAAAATTTTAACGCTTGCCAATTCACACGGGTATGACTTTACTTAGTGTTGCAATAAAAAAAGGATTTGAGGCGCCCCTAGACCAGGTTTTTTATTTTTCTGGTCAGGCTTTAAATAATAATATTATATCACGTTATCTGGTGAGTAAAATGTTTTTTTTTTGCTTTTACAGTTTTAGCTCATGACCTCGGGGATATTTTGTAAAGGCGTCATAATTTAAAATGGTCATTTTAGGTTGGTGTTTTGAGTCACACTTATTCAGTGGCTTTCGGATCTGGGGGAGTATTTTGCCCAACATCCTTTGGGTTTGCTTTTGTTTCTGCATGAGATAAGGTAGGTAGTAACTTTTTTAACGGCCCTTTGTAAAAACTTTCTATCAGACATAAGGGCTGCGTAATGTAATGTGTCACTATAAGGCTGTAAGATTCAATTTGATTTACAGTGAATACGACACTAATAATCACGCTAAACAATTAATTGAATTTCTGTGGGAATTGAACTCGTAGGTATGAATGAAGAGCGTAACCCATCTGTTTTACAATCATTTTATAGACAGACACTCGTCAATAAAACAATAGGTACTCTTAACAAAGAAAAATACTGGATCAAATATATGCATAAATATGTATACCTAGGTAGGTACCTAGATTGAAAACATACCTATGAATATTATCGATACGTAGTACTATTATTTATTCTGTGTCGACCTGCAATTTAAATTGACGTAAAGCACATTTTGGTCAAAACGAGCTATGAATGCCGTCTTACTTTATTTTTTATTCTCTTTTTTTCTGTCTAATCCATGTAGCAATACAGCCAATAATACCTACCTAACTATTTTAGACACATTGAAAATGAGACTTAAAGAACGTTTTCAATGTCAAATTATACCTACATTTTTAGGTGGCATGTCATGTGATGTTCATAAATTAATGCTTAACGTAAAAAACGTCAAAATCTTATTTCGTTATACTTACTCGTAAAAGCCCAACCATATATAAAAATGGTCATAGAAATCATTTAATGACTTTTCTTAGATGTAAGGCACATCCATTTTCTAAAATAACAAACTAGACTAAAAGAGTAGTAGCAAGTATCGATATTATGTAATTTTTTTGTAATGTTTCTTGAGATTCCTTTTTTGTCGCCTCTGCTTTTTTCCCATCTTGCACAAACTATGACTTTGGTCACGGAAAACTATAAGTACCTACGAGTTTGCAAAATACTATTTGCAAAAAAAAAAACTTATTATAAAAAATATTTTTAAAACACGCTCTCCAGTCAAATGACCACTCTAGTATTACTCATGAAACACGCCGTCCGATCACTGTCCAAACTAAATATCAAATACTATTTCGAAATAGAAATTTTGCCTGCTCTCACACGCAACGCAGCACAGGTTCGTCTAGCAACACGTCTCGCCCCGCACCATAGAGTACTATATATTATATCCCCGCACTGACTGCTTGGACGAGAGCGGGGTGACAGTAGGAACTTAGTCGGAATTTTTGAGAACTAACATAATATTTATTGGATTTTAAAAAATTAAGAAAACCATGTTATTTCTTGTTGGTTTATATAATAGAATATAAATTTTCATACGTTTGTGATTGAAATTGAAGCAGTAAAATGGTTACAACTGGAAAAATAGGGGTAACTTCAGATATTTTTTTTTTCTGGTTAAAATTGAAAAAGAGAAAAACCAAATCACTAATCATATCTTGGTAATTACTGTGTATTTTTTTTGTTTCCGAAAGTACCATATTTTAGGAAGAAAATGGTTACAAAGTTACTTAGTTTCGCGGTATTTTACGACGGATGAGCCTTAAGAGGAAACACTACGTCGACGTGGCATGCCTAAAATTCTCGTACAAAACACAGAATAACGACTTTTCGTAGTCCCCTGTTTCCTCCTTTAGAAAGGGGCCAATTTTCATGACTTTTTATATATTTGATATTTTTGCATATAAGTCATTTATTTAATAACCAGGAGCCTTCAAAACTTAGCGAAATCACTCAGTGGCTGGAAAACATTAAGTGGCTGGTTTAGAAAAAAAATCAAACATACACCAACATAAAATCTCTTTTTTTAACCGATGCTGAAAAAGTAATAAAAATTGGTCCAGTTCTGAAGAAGGAAACAGGGGAATACTAAATGTCGTTTTTCTGTGTTTTGTATGAGAATTTTGCATGCCACGTCGACGTAGTGTTTCCTCTTAACAAGCGCTACCACCAACCAAACCAACGCAAATGTGCCCCTCGCTAGGAATCGAACTCAGAAATAAGAAATTTCCTCAGTGGTTGAGGATTCCAGGTGAAGCTCTTTGACCTTATCGTCACTTACCATCAGGTGAGACGAAGGCCAAGCGCTTACACGAAGTGGAAAAAATGTATGAGCGTTATACGAGTAGTAAAGCAAAGTATGTGTGTCGGGATTAGGGTTGCCACCCGTACTCTAAAATAGAGTATTGTCCTCTTTTTCATGTAGACGTACTTTATAATCTACGACACCAATAAAGTACGCTAAAATACTCCATTTACGTAAAAGACAAATATTTGTTAAATGTAGCAAAGAGCAACAAAAAATAGGTTTTTAAGGGCAAATAAATAAAACCTCTTTTTATGCTATGTACTTTATTTTTGATTTTAACAAAATTATATAAAAATAATATATTCGTCCTAAAAAAAGGTGGCAACCCTAGTCAGGGTCGTAGGTCGTAGCAAATGGTAAGCTGTTGTCTCTGCCTACCCCTCCGAGAAATGAGCGTGATGTTTGTATGTATGTATGGTATTCTTACTCATATTTGTTATTGTCTATGACAGGACAGTTGATCTGACGGAGTAGGTCTTGAGTCACTTCTGTAGTCATACCCATTTCTGTCAAGTAAATCATGTTTACTTCTCATTATTTGAATAATTACATACATACATATAATCTCGAATATTATCCCCGAAGGGTTAGTCAGAGACTAGGAAATGAATACAGCAAGACTGCAGTCCTCTGCCATAGTCCACTTTTCACCAAATAGCGACTGCACTGTGCTCAGCGGGACAAGTGGTGAGCCCATCGCCGCTCTATTCTGTTGGATGTACGTCTTTAGTCCGTTAGTCGCCTTTTACGACACCCAAGGGAAGAGAGGGAGTGGTAGTATTCTTTCGCCGCAACGCGACACGATCGGATTTTAATAATTAATTATACTGTAACTATAATAATTAAATAGCAGTGTCGCGGTAAAAGAATACTACTACCCCCTCCCTTCCCTAGGGTGTCTTAAGAGGTGACTAACGGACTAAAGACTGCACATATATCCAACAGAATAGAGCGGCGATGGGTTCACCACCTGTCACGCAGTGCAGTCGCTATTTGGTGAAAAGTGGACTTTGGTAGAGGACTGCTTTTGCCTGTCTTTGCCTAGTCTCCGACTAACCCTTCGGGGATAAATAGTCGTGATTATATGTATGTGTGTATGTACAATATTATAAAGAGGTAAAGTTTGTAGTTTTGGAATTTCGGATGTATGCGGTAATCTCCGAAACTGCAATAATTATTTAACCTATATTTTAGATTGGTCCTTCATATTATGCTTAAATGATACTATAATAACGATAGATTTGACTAGGTAGTAATTATAAAGAGTAATGAAATGACTAACCTATGCTGTTCTTCTTGAAATCCTTTGAAATCTACATGGAATTAAAGGGAAACGGATTAGCAAAATTGCTTAGTACGAATATTACAAACATGGGAGTTGATTCTTGTTTGGTAACGAATTTGATAGAATAGATTTGATAGCGTGGTGGCTGCTCATTAAAAGAACACTATACTAACCCATCTCTTCTTGAGTGTCGTAAAAGGCGACTACCGAACTAAGGACTGCACACACATCCAACAGCATAGAGCGGCGATGCATGGGCTCATCACCTATCGCGCTGGGCACATGTGCAGTTGTTATTCGGTGAAACGTGGACTATGGCAGAGGACTCACTGATTCTGCGGTCCTCATTGCCTAGTCTCTGACTAACCCTTTGGGGTCAATAGTCGTAAATCTATGTATGAACGTTATTAAGGCAAAAAAAATATATTTCAAACTTACTTCTGCATAAAATCCGGGGTCTACTAACAGCGTTGGTTTAGTTGTTAGCGACAGGGAACTGTTGGGAACATGAGAAAATCATCATCATCATCATCAGCCCGTGGCCACGGCTGAACATAGGGCCTTCAATCCTACTAATAATATAATAAGAAAGTTTATAAGTGTGGATGGATGTTTGTTACTCTTTCACGTAAAAACTACTGAATGGATTTGGATGAAATTCGGTATATAGATAGTTTATAAGCTGGATTAACACATAGGATACTTTTTATCCCGATATTCCCATGGGAACGGGAACCACGCGGGTGAAACCGCGAGCAAACTCTAGTACCCTATAAAAACTATAAGATGTACAGGTACCATTTCGTTTAGTAGTGTGCGAATTAAGTGTTAATATTAATTTACGAAAGTCTGCTCCTTCAAGAATTGCTAATCTGCCAAAATAAAAGCCAAACATATAAATATTCGTTAAATAGTAGGGTTACCATCCGTCCGGATTAATCCGGACATGTCCGATTTTGTACGGCTCTTTAATTTGTCCGGATTTTGGAATACGAGTAACAAAACTACATAAGTAATATCAAATAAGTCTTTAATCTTTATTAACTTCTCATTATAAAAACAAAATATAAAAAATGAGTAGGCGAGCCGTGGCACCCGAGGCAAATGAAAAGGTTGCACTGGCTCACTTTGGCGCGCGGAGACAGCTGGGATGGGACACTAGCAGGAAGTCCGAGCCAAAGAGTAGATTTATATATAGGGTAGTCCGAGCCAAATGGCTCGAGAGCCGTGCTCGGTCGGTGTGGACGCGACTAATGACAAAGCTGCCACTGTTCTACGATTTACTAAAAGATTGTGATTTTAAAATGTGATCGAAGTTTATTACAATTAATTAAAGTCATGAAACTAATATTCGGCAAGTAAGTAACATAAACTAACGCGAGCTGCTGGCAAAAGCTAGTAAAGAATAAATAAAAGCCCACCTCATCTTCTTCGCATTGGCCTTCGCGTTGCTGCTGTCAGAACCCGACGAGACCGTCAGTGTGGTCATCTCCAGAACGCCGTTGACTCGGCGGTGGCGGGCACTCTCCGCTCTTCTGTGCTGCTAAAACAAGTAGGTATGCATACACAAATACATGCATCCCCAAGGAGTAAGTAAGAGACAGGCAATGAGAACCGCGAAAACAGTCTACTACCACAGTCCACGGCACACCATATAAAAACTGCACATGCGATCAGTTAAATAAATGGTGAGCCCATCGCCACTTACACAGACAAACTTGTGCAGTAGGCCTAGGATGCGCAACGCAACACGAGTCGAATGTCAATCATTTTAAGTTGTCATGTTAAGGTTTGTAGACAAAAATACCACAGTTTATGCAAAAACTACTATTAAGTCTATTTTTGACATATTATGTAGAGTTCTAAGCGCATCCATGTGTATTTAGTGTCAATAGACATTAGAGAGAAATAAATAAAACACGAGAAAACGGGTCGAGAAGAGTTCTCGTGTTGCGCATGCTAGGCCGGCTGGACATGTTTTTTTTTTTTTATAACAGAAGATGGCAAACTAGCAAGCGGGTCAACTGATGGAAAGTAATCAAAGTGATCAATCAAATCATAATGTGGAGAGAAAACGGATCATACAACACCTATTGTGTGACTGTGAACCTCTTGCCAGGAAAAGAATGAGTCTCGTGGGATCTGCGCACCCGAAACCAGAAGATTTTAAGCTCTTCGTCCTCAACGACATTGCCAAGTTTATGCCAGTCATTTTCACAGAGGAGGCACGAATGATTGGACAGGGTTGCGCAAAAGATCTCAATGGGTCGACTTGCTACTACGAAAGGGGAGACCACTGCAGGCCCTACTAAGAAAAGATAAGATAAGATAAAATATTCTTTATTTTACACCAAATTAACAACAAAAGAACAAACACAAAGTAACATACAATTGGCGACCTTATCGCTAAAAAGCAGTCAACCGATACCAGGCTAAGATAAGATAAGCCAATACCTATCAGTTTTAGCGTTGACTTGATTTAAATTTTACCATCTTTGTGGTCTAGGGCCTTTCCAATTTCCGTGCCAATTCCCAGTCTTTGTGTGCTTGGTTCCTTTGGTCGTAGCTTGTTATGTCTGCCTGGCTAGCTATACCACCGTCGCTCGTCTTATCTAAAGTCTGACATCATAACAACAATATTAACAGCATAATAGTGTTCTGACAGTTAAGAGATAAGATGACCAGTTCCTCATTGGTTGAGGATTCCGGATGAAGAGCGCCGTCGGCCTTATCGTCACTTAACATCAGGTGAGTTGAAGGCAAGTGCTTAAACGTATTAGATTTTTAAAAAAACGATGGAAGTTTTGCCCAGCAGTGAGACAGTACAGTACAGTACAGTATAGTACAGTTCATTCTACTTTACATGGTTTACCTGAGGACGACTCCTCTCGCCTTTGTCCCTAGCCTTGATGGTAGCTGTCTTCGCTCTGTTCCCGTTCTTCGATTTCCTGGCCGTGGAACAGCCCTGGAATATCCTCTGCGAACAGCTGGAGCAAAAGATGACGCCTTTGAACACCTCCGCGTCGTGGAGATTGGTTTCGCTGCAGACGTCTGGGAAATTAATAAGAATAAGAATAAGAATATATTTGAAGAATGAAACGTTGGCATAAAAATTACTGCGGTGGGGACTAATACCGGGTTATTCTCATAAGGACAGATTCTCATATGGACAGATTCTCAAAAAGACAGATTCTCAAAAGGACGTACACATAAGCACATAAAGAGAAAAATTTATATTATTATTATTTTATTATTTTCAGAGAAAAAATGAGGTTAGTATTATTTAAAAAAAATATACCTTATTCATAATAATAATTAACATTATTATATTAAATTTAAAAATTATTAATTTAACAATAAAAAAAAAATATTTGTTTAGGTACTTAGTTACTGTTATTTAAGTTTTTTTTTTCTATAAACTTATTAATGTATTTTATCAATTATTCATAGTAGGTACAAGATGGTCGGTTAGGTTAGGAAAAATACTAATTTATAATGTAGAATCAGTGTGCGAGATGAAATATCTCGCTATTCTATTAATTTTTGTGTGCACCTGTACCATTTTCGGTTTTTTTGAAAATCTGTCCTTTTGAGAATCTGTCTTTTTGAGAATCTGTCCATATGAGAATCTGTCCATATGAGAATCTGTCCATGTGAGAATCTGTCCTTATGAGAATGACCCGTTTCGTTATCTTTGAGTTTATTTAAACGTTACTATCGCATCGCATCAGTAACCCACCCGAGGGTAGTGTATATATATTCTCTGCCCGAGGTAGTCATATTTTCAACGATTCGCTACCTTACATTTATCAAGTTTATTTTATTGAAATGAAACACTTTTTACGGATTAACTGGCGTTTAATTTTACTGCATTACATATTTCTTTAGTTTCCTGACGTTTTGAACCCTTTACAGGGTTCGTGGTCAAAGGGAGTGAGTATCCCTGTGACCACGAACCTAAAATATAAACCTAAAGTAAAATTAAACGCCAGTTAATCCGTAAAAAGTGTTTCATTTCAATGTGTAGTGCTCGTTAAACCTAAGAAAACAATAGTTTATTTTACTTTAGAATATACATATTAAGATACAGCTTTACTAACAGCACTTGTGGCACTTCTCGTGATAGCTGTATCCCTCTCGCACAGTGACGCCGTCCTGCTTGCTCACGCGGCCATGACAGTGTTCGCACACCACGCTACTGCAATTAGACAGATTTAAGCCCACAGCTGGGAAATGAGGATATACACACAATCACGGCTATTATCCCCGAAGGGTTAGTCAGAGACTAGGTAATGAGGACAGCAAAAGCAGTCCCCTACCATAGTCCACTTTTCATCAAATAGCGACTGCACATGTGCTCAGCGTGACAGGTGGCCGTGATCGCCGCACTATGCTGTTGGATGCATTTGCAGCCTTTAGTCCATTAGTCGCCTTTTACGACACCCAAGGGAAGACGGGGAAGAGGGGGGTGTTAGTATTCTTTCACCGCTACACGACAAATTGATGTTATTGTGACATATTTAGATGGGATGGTGGTAGCTAGCCTGGTGGACTTTAAACAAGCCCTACCACCAACGGAACCCAGTACAAAAATGTACTCCCGCTGGGAATCAAACAAGAGGCCACTGTGGATCTTAGACCGTCGGTTTAAACACTAGACCGGAGTCCAGTAAAGAATACTACCACCTCCAATGATATTATATAAATAGTTTATAATATCATTCACCACCTCCCTCTTCCCTTGGGGGTCGTAAAAGGCGACTCACGGACTAAAGAATCCTACCACCCCCTCTTTTCCATTGGGTGTCGACCCAAAGGAAGAGGGGGTGTGGTACGGTGGTAGTATTCTTTTACCGCTGCGCGACACGGTTATGCAGGTTGTTTGGTGCATCGTGTGCCAAATCGAATGAGGTGATTGGAGGGGCCATTGGCTACCTCTTCAGCCCCCATACAAAATCTTGGTGTAACTGAATTTTATATGCTGATTTTAAATTTTTTTGTGTGAAAATTTATAAAAGTCTACATTTAAAGTTTAATACAAAAAAATTTGTTCGGTCTAACCTTCAATTTTTTTTAAATTTTTAATTTGTAACATTGTACGCTTCTATCGATACCAAAATTACTTCCCAGCAACATCTAGGTTTTTTTTTACAGCCCAACAAAGTTTTTTATGTAAAAAAAATACTTAAACGTCAACTTTCGATCTCAATTATAAAAAAACAAAAAGTGATCTAGTTAATCCAATTTTTTTAAAACATCTCTGGACTGTCTCCTTTCTAATGGTGTGCAATATGCCATGAAAAGTAATTAGTAACATCACTAATTTGCAAATTTTCTGAACTTAGTCGCATTTTTCCAATATTTAACAGGTGTAATAAAAACAAGTTTTTGCGTTAATAACACTCACAAAGCTGGCAAAAATTCAAAAATTCGTAGATTTTACTTGAAATATAAAAAAGAAAATTGCATTTTAACATTTATTTTACAATTTTTACAGTTTAGTTTTATAAATCCTGCTCAAATTGTTGACCTCTGTTGTGCGAAGCTGTATTTCGTCCTTATTAGTACTGAAGGCCGCTTCTATGCGTTGGACTAGTACCTCCTCGCTCGTTGGAACCTCTGTGGCGTCGGTATACCAGCTCTTTGGCACGTCCCCAGACATAAAAGTCTAACGGAGTTATGGGAAACGTGGTGCCATGCAATAGGCCCATCGCGCCCAATCCCCGCATTGGGGAACAGATTATCGAGATATTCCCTCACTGTCAAACGCCAATGCGCGGGACAGCTGTCATTCTGAAAGACTATGGGAACATCTTCATTAAATACTGGCACCTCGTCCAATAATTCGGACAGATCATTCTGCAGGTACTCTAAATAATTATCGCCATTGAGGTTATCGGGCAGGTAATGCGGTCCAATTACCTGATTCCCAATCACTCCTGCCCAAACGTTCACACTAAACCGTCTTTTGACACGTGGGTTTTCCGGTTTCGGTGCCCAGTGGTGCAAATTGTGTACCTAAGTTAAGAATCCCTTCTTTGGTAAATTTGGATTCGTCCGTCCACAGTATTCTTTTTAAAAAATCAGGATCATCCACATTCGTGTGTAACAAAAACTGCCAAAAATGCACTCGTCTGTCAAAGTCGCCAATCCTTTAAAAAAAACAACAAAACTTAACGATAACAAAACAACTAAATGAAAGAATCGTGGAGTACAGTGAACTAGCACCCACGTTAGGTAGCAGAGGCAGTGATGACTCTACTAAAAAAAATAGAGTGAAAAAACAAATTTCACCTGTTTCAAACAAAAAACGGGCGGTTTACTTGCCTTGTGAGTGTTATTAACGCAAAAACTTGTTTTTATTACACCTGTTAAATATTGGAAAAATGCGACTAAGTACAGAAAATTTGCAAATTAGTGATGTTCCCAACTAACAAATATTATTCTTATAATGGCTTACATTCCCAAAATTAATAGCCTTATAATAGCCGCATTATCTCTTATAAACCTGCGTTTGGGCACAAATTATAAGGACTATAACTTTATACCCACCTTATAGTGGATTTATTGTTAGCTTTTTCTTCTTATACGTGTTTTATTATGGCCAGCAACAAGGGAGTAAGATTTATACCAGCAAAGCAAAGTATTTTATAAAGCTGTTTGCCCTGTATGATTCTGTAATAAGTAAGTATTATGGATAGATAGTGATTTACATTTTCGTAAAAGCTTGGCGAAAAATAAATTAAAGTGACAGCGTCAACCATTAAAATGACAACAGTAAGTTTATAATTTATTTTATGTTGTTACTGAGTATGTGCTTTGTATATAGTGAAAACGGTGTGGGAATTAAAATGCATGGCAAAATGTGGTACGCAGTGTGTTATATTATCAACGCGCCCTTGAATTTAGGCTGTTTTGTGATATAAAAATGGTTAATTATTTATTCATGTTTTTAATAAGGCTATTATAAGGGGAAAAGGAATCGCACATCGTTTATAAGAAATCTTAAGCTTATGCTTTTGCCATTTTGTATATATTTAGGGTTCTTTTCTCACCAGTAAAATCTCGTACCCACATTTATTTTATGGCCAGAAAACATTTACTTATTTTATTTTACTTTACTGTTTTGTTCATAATTTAATTCTTATTTCTTTTGCAGGATAATAATATTTATAAAGCCGAAGTAATAGAAGTGTAATGTGTCTTCACCTATTGAAACAAGAAATTAAGAAAACGCAGAAATAATAGTAATAGACTTCTTTCAGTCCTTCCTTCTTTTAAATAGGTAATTCAGCAGCCAGCCAGCTACCTACGCGCCTAATTGTCTAATTACTTACATGCTGTAATATTTTTAAATAAATTGCTAAAAGTTAAATAAAGGAAATATTGATTTTTACTGCCCAGGCTTTTATCTCTACACCAAAATTTCAATGGATTTAGTAGGGCGACGGAACCCGTGGCTGGTTTTTGTAACAGCTAGATAATTTCAAACATGATGAACCATGGTTTTGTAAAGTTATATAGAACACTTGAATTTAGTCATATAGAGAATAACGCTCTTATAAAATAATATGAAATCGAATATGGTTTGCTTTCATTCTTATAAAGACTATATAAAATGCTATTACTCTTTTGTCATATAGACATCTTATAAAAAGCTCCTACAAATTAAAAAGCTATGTAGTTACTATGTGCATTGCTTTTATAAGAATATTGGCCCTGTTACAAACCTTTACGTGGCTTTTAAATATGATATGGCTAAAAAGCCATATAACTAGCTCCTATAAGAATACCACATTTAGAACCCTTATTGTGGCTATATTATTTGGATTTATTACCGTTTACCCAACTAAATTACAAGAATAATGGTATTATTAGCTAAATCTTCTTATAATGTACCATTATAAGGTTCATTGACATATTGACCTTATATTTTAATTTTATAAGGGTATATTGTTAGTTGGGTTACTAATTACTTTTCATGGCATATTGCACACCATTAGAAAGGAGACAGTCCAAAGATGTTTTAAAAAAATTGGATTAACTAGAACACTTTTAGTTTTTTCATAATTGAGATCGAAAGTTGACGTTTTTTTTACTTAAAAAACTTTGTTGGGCTGTAAAAAAAAACCTAGATGTTGCTGGCAAGTAATTTTGGTATCGATAGAAGCGTACAACGTTAAAAATTAAAGATTTTAAAAAATTTAAGGTAGACCTAACATTTTTTTTTGTATTAAACTTTAAAATGTAGAGTTTTATAAATTTTCACTCAAAAAAAATTAAAATCAGCATAAAAAATTCAGTTGGACCAAGATTTTGTATGGGGGCTGAAGAGGTAGCCAAAGACCCCTTCAATCACTCTATTCGATTTGGCACACGATGCACGAAACACCCTGTATAACAACAAGGCTATAAACATTGTTGATAAGGCGCCAGACTTTATAATAAGATGGTGGTAATCAGCTGCCACCACCACACAGCTCAATAACTAAATGAAAATGCTTTGATATATTGATAACATTGATCAGACTCCTACACTAGGCTAGGCCTGGCTCGTGGGAGTCATGAAATAACTTATTACAAAATACTTACGCCATATTAGTTTTCAATTTTTTTCTTGCAGTTTCTCTACATTTTTTTAAAAAAACATATTTTTACGATCAAATCGTCACCGAATCACCGTTTTTTTATTATTAAATGAAGTGTATTTTCTGTCAGTGTTGTTTCTTTCTTTTTTCGGTATTATCTGTCATGAATCTGTCACGATACCTAAGTACCTACATCGCAGAAGAAACTCCTTGACTTTCGACTGCTTTTACATAATATGCTTGCTTTAAGACTCTTGTTTTATCTGGGGGCACAGAAGTGCCTCCGCCAAGTCAAGCCAGAAAAAAGGCAAGGCCGTACCACAGTTTTAGAAGAATACTGTGGCCGTACTATCTTTTTCTCGAAGTCATTCGGGTCTACGGGTTTCGGCTAACTAATTAATTAAAAGAAGTTTATTTACGACTTAACACTGTTTCTCGTGACTTCGTTTGCAAAGACTTCATTATCCCACAGGATCCTGTGGGATAATGACGACTGGGATAAAAAGGTATCCTAGCTTTATCAGTTCGGAATATGGCCTGTCTAGGTGCAAAAAACCATCACCATCATCATCATCATCATTATTAGGTGAGACGAGCACCAAGTGCTTGCTCGTGGTAAAAAAACGTTGAGATTTTCAACAAACCCTTGTCGGGAATCGAATCCGGGAACTCTAGTTTGGAGACCATAATGAAAACTGTGCGGTTCTATAAGGATTATTAATTAATTAGGGTAAATAAGTAATCCACTTAGGTAATAAGAAAACTAAAATAATACTTGGTAACATTTTATTACGTAAATATCTACTACAAAATCTGAAAATACTTATCATATTCAAATAACTAAATAATCTAAGTAAGTAAGTAATTACATTTCATTGTGAATCATTAATGATTGATTTAATTACATTTAAAAAAATCGATGGGTTATAAAAAAGCTGATACTTACATTAAAAATATACATTGGCACATAAAAATTCATTTTTATTTTTAATTTTGTATGGGTTACAACCACTGGATTGAGAAATGGTAAGAAGAAAAATAAGAATTACTTTAAGTATATCACATAAATATTTATAGAAAGGGCCTTTGACTTAGTTCTAGAACAATGTCATATCATTTTACAATAAATTATTAAGTAAGTAAGTATATAAATATAGCAAAAAATAATAATTAAAATTACGTACTTTAATACAAACTAGTAGTTATTTTACACGTACGCCAGCATTTTAACCAACTACAAAGTGTGAAATTTCTTGAAAACATTTTGAACTTTGTCACTAGGTATAAGAACATCAGAACAATAACTAAAGCAAATTGTTCTGAAGTAAGAACAATATCGATTGAAGAAATTTGACAGTTTTGATTGAGTTAATTAGCAGGCGTGTGAACATTTTTTATACTAATTACTTAGATTAAAATAAAAAGTAATTATTACATAAAGTTGTCATTGTCAGGTGCTCTCTTGTAGAAGGCTCGCGATATTTCAGACGGTCCTCTGAGGCCGATGAAGGAGAAGTGGCCTTTTCGCCACATCAGCATTAAGGCCAGCATGATCGGTACAGATAGCAGGACACCTGGAAAATGAGAAATGTCCCTTTAACTTTTGAGTGTCTCTTACATACATATATTCTCGACTTTTATCACAGAAGTAATAGTACTACCGTACAGAAGGTTCACTCTCTAACGAATTTCACGCGAAATCGAAACTTATCGTGTGACCCGAGCGTTCATATTCCGTTAAGCAACGTCGACTCGACATCGATTTGACGTCAGGAGCGCGTGCTAGCGTAGGGTTTCCACTCATTGATATACCTATTTAAGAACGATTACGATTACGCGCGACGTGGAGCGAGCGAGCCGAGTGGCAACCTTTAACGACGGCACACGCCTGCCTGGGAGGCGCGCCGGCCAAACGTACCTAAACTGCGGAGTGACACCCCCCTGCTTTTATCCCCAAAGGGTTAGTCAGAGAGGGAATAAGGACCGCAGAGGCAGTAGGTATACTGCCATAGTCCACGTTTCACCATAATGCAACTGCACATGTGCTCAGCGTGTTCGGTGGTGAGCCCATCGCCGCTCTATGCTGTTGGATGTACTATTATTTATTCTGTGGTAATACACACAACATACTATGAGCAGTCTTTGGACTGTTAGTTGCCTTTTACGACACCCAAAGGAAAAGAGAGGGGGTGGTACTTAGTACCTATTATTTTAGTGAGCACATGGCTTATACCATACCACACGGCTCGGAAATAAGGATGTCCCATTTACTTCTAAGTGCCTTTTGAAGGTCCTTTTGAAGAAACTAGCCTAACTAAAGAAGCTTCCATAAGCGTACACTCAGGTTGTAGAATGAACTGGATGACGACCCAAGCAACAAAATTTGTTACTATAAAAGTCCTGAGAACGTTTTGGAGCGTGCTAATTACCCAAGTAACAAAAGCTTCTTATAGCCAAGGCCTTTTATCACCAAATAGTGATATAGTAGGCCTATAATAGTAATCATTGTGACTGCTTGTACCATACAGGTTTTTAACAGAGCGTTTTGCTTCTATAAAGTTAATGAGCATTTTCGTTCTATAATTTTGCTCTAATAACACTTTCAGGACTATACAAAAGAATCATTAAAGTGTTGCACTGTAATAGATATGGTAAAAGCGATTATGGTACTATTTAGTACTATAGACGACCTTATTGACAGTTTTGTGTATCTATGTTGCAATAATAAAGCGTGAAAATAACTTTTACAGTACTAGTATTGTAGGAGTGTCAAAAACACTATTACAGGATCAATTTGCACTATAAAAGTACCTTGCACAACCATTACGTAACGTTATATCTTCTTACAAGCTCCCTCAACTACGCTATGGAGCTAGTTCTGTAAAAATCATGATAACTGTTCTACAGTTCTTAACAGTACCATAGCGACTCCTGGTGCAGCTGCTAAATAACTTCAATTCTAAATAGCTCTATAGGTGAGTTTGTTTGTTCTCCTACGATTCTAAATCACGACAAAAAAGTACTAAAAGAGCAGCCATAAATAATTAATCAAATATGGCTGCTGTTTTCTGCCATATTCATATTCATATTCATATTCATTTATTGCATCTTGTTGTATAAAATGGCAAAAAATAGCACATTAGCAGCACGGCTGGTGCCAATGTATACTATAGCAGCCATAGTCGGGAAAAGTACTTATTTTATTAATTTAAATTTATTTAAAACAAGAAATTTACGAGGGAGCATGGTCAAATTTGAAATCGACATTAATGATTTTATCAATACAATTAATTTCGCAAGTGCAAGTTACGACAGAGCTACGTAGTGTCCCTTTCTTTTTTATTACATCGGCGAATGAAAAAAAGCATAGATATTTGTTTATGTTATTTGTAGATTTTTGTTGAAGAACAGACGACACGACCAGAACACGAATAAAATGATTGAATAAGTTTAATAAAAAAGATCACTGGAATTGTTTATAGTGCAAAAAAGCAATGTTAACATGTTTTGGTTACTTTTATAGTGCAAAATTGTGACATAAATGCTGCAGACAGCACTATTTCAGTACCAAAAAGCGTTTATCGACACTTTTAGGTTTCAACTACAGAGCTGATTTATTACCGTGAGAGCCTTTATGTAATGTTTATAGAATAAATCAGTGATAAAACTAGGGCCTATTTGGGGTCCTATAAAGGTTCTTAACATCATTATAGTGCTAATCATGTACACTAGTTAGCACGCTCCAAAACGTTCTCAGGACTTGACTTTACGTTTTACTATTCATATTCCAATTGGAATATGAATAGTAAAAAGTATTGCTCTTCACTTTACTACACATTTTTTTATTTTTTTAATAATATAAGGAGGCAAACGAGCATGTGGGTCACCTGATGGAGAATAATCTCCGCCGCCCATAGACACCCGCAACACCAGAGGAATCGCAGATGCCAACGCATCTGCGATGCAACGTTGCCGGCCTTTAAGGAAGGAAGTAACAAAATGTGGTCTTGTAGTGGTTCCGGGGCCAGGTCTATAATAGGCTAGTAAAAGTTTATAACCACGGAAAAGGGCCCATTTTATATGCGTACTTTTGCTAATAAAACACTCATAGTAGACTTGGCGAGCACCACATAGACCAATAATAATCTTATATTTGGACTACGCAGAACCATTTTCTCCCGCGAGGCTCACTATGAGCATTTAATAGAACCAGGCAGACTTGTAACGTACTCCGCACTTCTATTACTTGCTACTTCAAACATTTGTGAATTGATGTTTTGTTGTGCAGTTGTAGAGAAAAATAAAAAAAATAAAAGTAACTTCATCTATTTTATATAAAATGTATTAACAAGTATTTTGCACGTAATATTATACGTGCATACATGATTGCACGGCAAACGCGTATGTATTTTCGGTAAAGTATATTGTGTTTTACATCTCAATTTTTGTTCGCCTTTTGAAAATGGCGTATTAACTAAGTTGTGTTTAAAATAATATTAGTCCTAACAGCATTATCGCGCCATATTGTGACGAAATAGGGTTCCGCATACAAATGTCTTATGCTTAATTTTAATAACTAAGAGTTTATTATTTTTATGTTTTAGTTGTAACTTTGATCGAACTATCATGGTCATATTTCCATTTGTTAATATCCATTTCTGTAATAATTTAATAAAAACCATATGACTCAAACGAAACCAAAATGGCCGTGAAGATGCGAGAAATATTAAAAGCAATTGTCTTCTTAAATGGACTTCACGAAGATATCTTTGGACACTAATAGTTTTACAAGAAACCTGTTTAAAGAAATTAAGACTATAACAGTATTCGAGAGTCCACAATAATACCAAGTACACTTACTCTTAGAAGAAACCACTGTAGAACTAATTCACTTATAATTGGCACATGAAGTTGACTTATACACTCCTATAAGGTCAAGTAACAAGTGCAAATGGTTTTAGTCTATAAATTCCTATTACTGGCGTAGGACACTTATAGCGGATTTATAATTACTTCTTGTAGGCGATTATAAGTGTAACTTACTGGAGCAAGTTTTCTCAAGTGTATTTACACCTATGCAACCCTTTTATAGGCCATCTTAGCCTTTACTGCGCCTATAATTTCGTTCTATACACGACTATAAGTCAACTTATAAGAGCAGGTGTACTATAAACCCAAACGAACTCCGTGTAACCTGTTATAAGCTTGGTAGTAGAACCTGGAACCACTAAAAGAGAGGTACTAGTGCTGTAAGCCTGTAAACTGTGCACTACAGGAGAACTTTGTTACTTGGGTAACCCATATTATTAAGATTCAAAGGACACCGTCCACTTTATATAGGTCCTTGGGCCTCTCATATGAGTTAAATATTTTAATGTTACCTATTGATTGTTTTGAGTAGCTTATATTATGTAGAAAACATAAATAAATAAAGTTTTGTATCAGGTTGGTTAAATAATACAACATAGGTTAAAAACCCAAGAACACAAACAGTACAAACAAAACGAGCGGCAATGAATGACATTGGGCAGTAGGATGACAGATCACAGATTTAATATAATAGTGTTGCTAGAGTATAAAAATAACTTATTCGAGACACTTATATTTATTATTTTTTATTAATACGTTTGACCTCATAGGAATTAAAGACGTAAATAGTAAATAATGTAACAAGTAGCTATTATTTTAAAACCAGGATTTACATTTTTAATCGCTTTTTACAACTTGGCTCAATTATTAAATCCCTTGGCAACACACAGTTGAGTCATAGATGACCGCGCCTTTTAAAGGAAGTCAATTAACAATCGGGTAAAATTCATTTATTTTGAGGAGCTCGATGGCGCAGTGGCTAGTGCGTTCGGCTTGCGATCTTGCTCGCTAAGCCACTTTCGCAATGCCTGGTCGCTGGATGGGTGACCAAATTAAAAACATCTCGAGCTCCTCCGTGCTTCGGAAGGCACGTTAAGCCGTTGGTCCCGGTTGTTGTCGTAAGATGACAGTCGTTATAACCCACCAACCCGCATTGGGCCTTGGGCCACCGTGGTGGGTTATGGCCCAATACCCCTACGAGGGAGGCCTGTGCCCAGTAGAGGGATGTTAATAGGCTGATGATGTTGATGATGAAAATTTATTTTGATACTCCCAAATAGTGATCGATAATCAATAAATATTTTTACAAAACTAGTTGTAAATTACTTAATTCACAATATGATTGTTCAGGGGGGTGGGCCCACATTAGAGTATGTCCTTTGAACTATAAAATTTATACTGTAAAAAAAGATTTTTCAAAATGTTTGGAAATGAGCTTTGAATATTTGTAGGCTCCCAGTTATCACGTTTAATAGCTTTAACCCATTCACGTCTTATTTCCGGGCATTTTGGGAACCTAAAAAATGAATAATAAAGAGAATATTAGTAATATCGATAAAGCTTCGATACACAAATACGTACATCACTAATCATTATGCCAAAAACAAAGCCTTTAAATTACATTTAATTAAGGTTTAAAACCTGATTCTTATGAATAGTGTACGATATAGTATGATTTAGAATTAGAAAAAATTAATGCTTTGCCGTTTTTATTATTAAAAAACTCCTAGTAAAGCATACATATTAAGAGAAATCACTAACGTATGAAATGATAATTCCTGGTCTTTCACACCTCCTTTTGTTGTTCTTGACGAACAATAAACAGCTGAACAAGACATTATGTCAATTGTATATTACACAAATAACACAAACACTAAGATTTCTTAATATTTCACTATTATTTCGCACGATCCAGCAATGTTTTGACCAAGTAGTCGGTCATGAAATGACACGTCTCACACCGACAGTGCGTCGCTGCCAAACGTACATTCACTATCTCTTTTACTCATATCACACTACAGTCATACAGACAGAGATACAAATACTTTAATTTGATACACGTATGTAAAAGCGGCAACGTCGTAAGACTCTGTCCATGTAATATTTGGTCCGAGGCGTCTGCAGACGTGAAATTCCTACCACAGACGCGCAAATCACCCTCCTACACGTCGGCCGACGCATCAGCAGATGATGTCTGCGGACGTGGCAAATTTGAACATGTAATTTGAATATGTATATGTTATAGGGTTGTGCCGCATACAAAGTGTATCCCTTTTTTACATGCAATTTTGAAACTGGCATGTGCTTTTAGAATGGTTTATTAATGTGTTTATGAATGTGATAAAAGTATATTATGTACAGCGCGACGTCGCGTACATTCACATACATAACTGCGGTCTCCACGGAGGATCAGCGTGTCTTGCTCACTGCAACAAATGCTGAGTGAAGTCCCTTTAGGACACATTTTTATCGGACTTTTTGTCTAATATAATTATGAAAATTGTAATTATGTTATTGTGTGTTCTAATAAATACATTTTCATTTCATTCAATTTTTATTGTGCCTGGTATTATGCCAGTTGAGTTCATAATATATGTGTGTGTATGTATGTTTGTGCGTATAATCTCACCGATGAGAGTGCCAAGCAATATGGCGCCGTCCTTCTCGGGCCGGTGACCGTATTTGTCCACACAGCGCATGGTCCTGTGGATCTCATGGAGGTGTTTCATGGTGTACCCTCGCATCTCGATTGGCTCTTCACACCTGTAAAAAAGCATGTATCATATACCTACATACCTAATATAATCATGACTATTATCCCCAAAGGGTTAGTCAGAGACAAGGCAATGAGGACCACGAAAGCAGTCTTCTACCATAGTCCACTTTTCACCAAATAGCGACTGCACATGTGCTGAGCGTGACAGATGGTCAGCCCATCGCCGCTCTATGCTGTTGGACGTATGTGCAGTCTTTAGTCTGTTAGTCGCCTTTTACGACACCCATGTGTGTACATGGGCGGCGGTGATTGCTCTCCATCAGGTGACCCGCCCGCTCGTTTGCCTCCTACTTATATTAATAAAAAACCCAATTAGGTTAGAGAGGGGGTGGTATTATTCTTTCGGGATAACTTTAGCCTTATCGTCACTTACCATCAGGTGAGATGAAAGCAAAGTGCTGATATGGATAAAACAGAGATATAACGTAAACAGTCGTCTCAAATTTCTACCTTCTTTCAAACTGACACGTTGGTAGGATTACCCAGAACCCGACTAGACATCGACCACCTCAGTTCCAATTTCTGCTGCCTCGTGCGCGCTGCAATAGATACTTTTCACTAGCAATTTTGTTGCCATTGCGAATAGACAGAGACTCAACGTTTATGCCTCATGCTATCTGAACAGAAAAAAAGAATACTTACACCATTCCAGAGGAGGCGTTGTCCTTCTTCGCATCCACCATTGGCACCAACATGTCTACCATCCACTGAGTGGAGCAGTCGCACAGGTAAGGGTTGTCGGAGACGTCTATAGCAGTCAGCATGTCCCAGCGTGACACCAGTCGGGAGTCGATCTCGGTGATGCCGTTGGATTGGAGATACAGCTGAGTGAGAGGGACAATTTAAACATTTATTAAGAGGGTTTACTCATTTCGGTTTCCCATACAAACTTCCAAGTCGATATTTTTAAAAACCATAAAAGCAATTTTGATGAACTTTGCATGCTAAAGTAAAATACAGGGATCTAAATAGTTTGTCGAAAACATTTTTTAAAAAATGTTTATTTAACCGAGTTATTGCGATTTAAAGTCCACTATAGAAAGTTTAAAATTGCAATAACTCACTTAAATGAACGTTTTTTTAAAATGTTTTCAACAAACTATTTAGATCCCTGTATTTTACTTTAGCATGAAAAGTTTCATTAAAATTGGCTTAGGGGTTTTTAAAAATTTCGACTTGGAAATTTGTATGGGAAATTTTTCATGTGAAAAGTAGGAGCAGGCTGGTCAACAAAATTAGAGGAGTTGCAGATGACAGACCTTTGAGGAATGGATAGGAATTGTGGAAGGGGGGGGGGGGGGGGGAGCGGAGAAAGATGGGCTGTTTATTATACAGGGTTAATTTTGGACGCCCCGCCAATAGTAAATTCGGGGTAAAAAAAGTAATAATGAAATATTTTACTACGAAATAATGAATGTTTTCTTTTTTTAATTACAATTTTTTGTTACGAACTTAGTGTTAGGAGAGACATGACACTGGTGACTTATATCTTAAAAGTATTAAGAGGAAAGATACATAATGCTCATTTATTACAAAACATATATTTTTGTGTACCCGACCGATACGTTGAGAGAAGGCGACGGCCGCCTCTGCTGGCGATACCGCGCGCCCGCACCAACTTGTTGAAGGAGGCGCCTTTCACCCGCGCCACACAGATCATTAATAATATAGCTGAAGAAGTAGATTTGTTTGGGTGTACTCTGAGTGAGTTCACAAGGGCTGCACTGTTTGTCATTTGTTACAAAGGTAGATAGGGTAAATAGGTTAGGTTAGTAATTTTGATAAGTGCTTGTACTATCGCAATGGATTTTTCTGTAATGTTAGTACTAAGTTTGATGAAATAAATAAATAAATAAATTTTTTGCCCGCGTTTTATATCCTATAGTTCTAGGTGCGTGCGCTCACTCTCGCGGTCAAAGCGACGACCGACGACGCGCTGTCATTGGTGCACGGGGTGAATAATAGCGTTCACGCGCATGCGCTTTGATAACCGCGCCGCTATAGGCCGCGCGCTAGGTGACAATAATTTTAATTTTCTTAAGGAAAAGTTGAGACAAATATGTAATTTTTTTTTATTTCATTATTTGGTTGTGTTGCTTCTATAGGATCACGTAAAAAAATTGGTGAGGGCCCAAAAATAACCCTGTATGGATAGGTTGGTCAGACTATAGGCAATGATGACCGCCGAAGTAGTCCACTAGTCCATAGTCCAAGTTTCTCCAAACTACAACTGCTCATGTACCAGCTTGATAGGTAGTGAGCTCATCGCCGCCTGATGCTGTTGGATTGTGTAATTTTTAGTCCGTAAGCCACCTTAACGACAACTACACGGAACGCTTTGACTAACCCTTCGGGGATAATAGTCGTGAGGGACTTCCTGGTCGACCACTTTTTGGCGATATTCGCTTGCGCTCCACTCCGACCGCGCGTAGCGTAGGGTCCACCCGTCCGGATTAGTCCGGACTTCTAAAATCTAGTTCAGACATGTCCGGTATTTTAGACTCTAGTCCGGACTTTGTCCGGCTCTTAAATTCGTCCGGATTTTGGAATATGAGTAACAAAACTACATTTTAAGTAATATCAAATAAGTCTACGGTTAACGGTTGTAATCTTTATTAGTTTCTCATTTATCCAAAAACAAATCATAAAAAGTGAGTAATGTTTCGATTTTGTGACTAAAAAGTCCGGACTTTTATCGAAATGTCAGGCATTTTTGTCCGAACTTTTCAAATTCCTAAATGGTAACCCTACGTGCGCGTAGATAGTGTGCACGCAAATATCGCCGTCAAGTGGTTGACCGGTAACCTCCTCGATTGGATACTCACCTCTTTCAGCATGGGCCAGTCGTAAGTCTCTCCAAGGTCGTCAGGCCTAGCCAAGGCTTTCGGGCTGAGCTCGGTCAGCTGAGGGTTGAAGCTCATGTGCAGTTTCTCCAGGTTTTCGAGGCCGGCCAAGGCCCCCGGCCCGATCTTCCTCAACGACTGCATATTGCACATGTGCAACTCTTTCAGCTTGCGAAGGCGAGGGAAGCCGCTAAAATACAATAATGTTTATGTAAAGATACACTATCTTAATCTTAGCGGAATAGTGGCAGCTTAAACATAATATATATTTGACGTAAATATGTGTGTTTACATCATCAGTCTATAAACGTCCCACTGCTGGGCACAGGCCTCCCACGTGAACAATAGCACGTTATTGGGCCATAACCCACCACGCTGGCTCAATGCGGGTTGGTGGGTTTTAACGACTGCCGTCTAACGACAACATCCGGGACCAACGGCTTAAAGTGTCTCCCGAAGCACGGAAGAAGCTCGAGATGTTTTTAATTGGTAACCTTAGATTAAAACAAAAAGGGAAGATACGGCATTAGCGTCTCGTGAGTGAGCCGCCAAAATTAGGCCTAAAGGCACAATTTCACTTCAGTCACAATTTGCCGAGCGAACAGGCTACATCGCACTATTGCGGATATTCTACTGTGTGAAAAAGAGAAAGACGCTACTCCGCAGTGGCGTCGGAATCGGTCGTACGTACTCGTCTGTTGCGAAGCGACCGAGACGTCAACGCGCTACTCGCTGACTCCCTCGCGTTGACTTTGAAACTTACCGCTTTGTCTCGCTCGCTCGATTTACACTTTATAGGTATGCGTGTGTGAGTGTTTGCTTAAGTAGTTGAGTAGGACTATATTTTGAATGACTGTAGGAGCATGCCGTATCTTCCCTTTTTGTTTTAATCTAAGTTGGTAACCCATCAGTTGACCCGGCATTGCGAAAGTTGCTTAGCGGGTAAGATCGCAAGCCGAACGCGCTAGCCGCTGCGCCATCGAGCTCCTCGTGTGTTTACGAAGAAAAGCAATTTTTGAAGGAGCTTTTCGTCATTTTTAGATATTTGTCACGGGATACAGGGTGTTAACGCAGACGTAGTTGCGGGCAGGCCGCTGGTAGGTAATCAATAAATCTTTTTTATAAGCCACTCACGGATGCTCCTCCGAGTTCATGTCCAACTCCCTAATAGGATTCTGGTTGAGGTTCAGAAATAAGAGGTTTTTAGTCTCCTCCAACTCCTGGGGGACTGACGCGAATAGGTTGTCGCTGATGTCCAGGCGTTCCAAGTACCGAGGGGTGTGGAGAAACTTGTCGGGAATGTCGGTGAGTTGGCAGGACCGCATGCGAAGAGTCTGCAAAACATTGGAGAAGATACATAATCATCATCATCATATGCCTCTTACATCTATAAAAGATGATTCAATCAAACAGCGTCCAATTGTGAGGTTTGGCATTTTCAAGTAACTACTTGTAATTGTAAGTAGGGTTACCATCCGTCCGTATTAGTCCGGGCATGTCCGGACATCTGGACTCTAGTGCGGACTTTATCCGGCTCTTTAATTTGTCCGGATTTTGGAAAATGCGTAACAAAACTATATTTTAAGTAATATCAAATAAGTCTTTAATCTTTATTAACTTCTCATTTATCTAAAAACAAAACATAAAAAGTGAATGTTTCCATTTCGTGACCATGTCCAGTCCGGACTTTTATCGAAACGCCAGGCTTTTTGTCATGACTTTTTAAATTCCTAAATGGTAACTCTACTTGTAAGGCCAATACGGAAGCGAGAGCAACGGCCGCATATTTGGCAGACGAATTGAGGAAGGAGGAGGAGGAAGAAGGAGGAAGAATTAGAGGAAATGCAGCGCGTTGGTAACGTCTATTACGCTTTTAAGAGAAGATTTTAAGAGAAGAGCAGATGAATACATACCATACTTCGTTGTCGTAATATGGCAGTCGTTAGACCCACCAATCGGAATTGGGCCAGAGCGTGGTGGTTTATCTTCGAATCTTTAATAAGGTTATTTATTTTATATTCTAAGGTTAAGTTTTTATTTATCTACTTACTTTTTGTAATGCTAGTCGGTGTTATAAATCGACTTATGTTTAGTTTTGTATTTTGTAGATTTTGTAAATTCTTTTGACAAATAATAAATGTCTTTAACCGTATATTCAAAAGAGTATTAGGTGCAAAAGAAACTCTAAAATTGCAAAAAATAAAGCAACTGTACCGACTACTATCGACCGTGTGGACAAAAGGGATGAAAGGGGGTAGTCTTTTTTAACCGCTACGCGATACAGTTATTGCCTGTTGACTGACTGACAGACTGTGTTTGCCTCTGTAATTTGTACCTATAGTGTAATCCTAATGGGTAGCAGAAGTTTCAACTCTACTTCAGGAAAATATTGCGACACTTTATCTAAATATTTCGTTGTAATAAATAATTGTTAAAAAAGATTTCGTTGTACTCAGTCACAAACGTACCTTCAATAACGGCAAACTAGACATCGCTATGAGCGTAGGATAGTCGATGGTTATCAGCGGGTTCCCACTCAGGTCCAACTCGGTCAGCTCAGGTAGATGCTCGAACAGGTCCTGGTTGAGCGAGTGGAAGTCGTTGTGGGCGAGGCTTAAGACCCTCATGGACTCAAGGGGCTCGTACTTCTCTGGGGAGTAGCGACCCTGGAAAAATTATCAAAAAACCTCCTACATCAGACTTCATCATACCTGACTGATGTTACATACATAATAATTATAATCACGACTATTATCCCCGAAGGGTTAGTCAGAGACTAGGCATTGAGGACAGCAAAAGCAGTCCTCTACCATAGTCCATTTTTTACTTAATAGTGACTGCACATGTGCTCAGTGTGACAGGTGGTGAGCTCATCGCCGCTCCATGCTGTTGGATGTATAAAGAAGAAGTAACGACTATTTCTAAATTTAGGCAGTTTTGGGGGTTGAAGTCACTCACGTCCGAAGGTTTACTCTTGCGATCCTACACGTGAACCCTGGCTAATGATAAATGAGTGGCACTGACACATAATACAGCATAATCACAGAATGTCGGCGTGAAACAACACTTGTTGTTGTTGTATTTCGTCCGGTGGGTGAAAATACCAGACATCTCTCCCCCCCCCCCCCCCCTTCTCTCCTCACAATTCCTACTACTTCCTCAAAGATCCTTCTTTCCTCAAGGTCGGCAACACATCTGCGCCTCCTCTGGTTTAGCGGGTGGGTGTCCATGGGCGGTGGTGATTACTTCCCATCAGGTGACCCGCCTGCTCGTTTGCCAACGCATCTGCGACTCCTCTGGTTTTGCGGGTGTCCATGGGCGGCGGTGATTACTTCCCATCAGTTGACACGCCTACTTGTTTTAATTGTTATAAGACTACCTACTACTAACCCATCTCGTTACTTGGGTTTCGTAAAAGATGACTAACGGACTAAAGACTGCTCATACATCCAACAGTCTATGGCTGGTCTTTGACTAACCCTTTGGGAATAAGCAATGACCTTTTATAAATAGACTAGTTATACGTGAATGAATTGCATTTTAAAATGGCGAAATTATTTCTATGACGTAATACACGTCGAAAGGGAAAATCATATCATTAGCCTATTGTTAAATAGAGATAGACAATATTTTGACTTTTGGTAGTTGACCAATGAGCTCATAGAATTTATGCGCTATCTCGGCCGCCATTGTTTTTCTCTTTCACTCTTAGAGAAAACATAGTATACGCTCCTCACTCATGCATATCGGATTGGCAACATGGCAAATGTCATCACTTAATGAAAATTTGTATTTTAAATTTATATTTACAATACTTACGAATGAAATAAGACATTTTTATTGTCTCTTACGGTTGCAGTATAATTTTTACAATTTTTGGATACACAGGAAGTCATTTTATTTAACCAATTAACAAATCAAAAACTTATAAAGGTAACGATCGTGTGTCAATCGTGTTGACGTGACACTGACTGACGTGTGACTGAGTGAAACTCGGGCAATTACCTTGATTTGTCCTTGCCACTACGGAGGCCAGACAACGTATCTAAACATAAAATATAATGTTATGTACAGTGCGACATAAAAGAGTAGAAATTAAATAATCCAGAACTAAATTCACTCGTTTTTTGGCAACATTGATTTTCTGTCATTAATGTCAAGTGGTTGTTCAACTCTGTCCGTGGTTACGATATAAATTGTTGTTTTAGTGATATTTCTACATTCCTGGATTTAAAACACTGATAACATGATTATGACCATCCATGGCGGTTCTCGTAACATAATATATAAGGTTTTTTTTGCGAAGTTTGGCAGAATTTCAAGACGGAACTTTGTTACGTAATCTGGAGGATATTTACCAACGTACAGCAGATTATACTGGTAAGTAAGTTATAAAAGATGTTGAAAGTATAATTATCTAAAATATGCCTATGCGCAATCGGCTAAATTCCGTGAAACAATCAGTATTTTAAATACACACATCAAAAGTGTCTAGGGATCAACATATATTTTTGCAATAACTTTTCTCCTGATTGATATTAATTAAAATTTTCTTTAAGGATTCATCAAATAAAGTGTTTTCGTTTGTCTACAGTAACGATAAACCAAGTCACCTTTGCATTAATAAAGAAATTTGCCATTTTCCTAATAAAGGGATTTTTGACATTTGAACCACTAACATTAAAGTTCGAAAAAAAGACTGAAATAACAGTTTTCTTTAAAATTTTATTGGGTAACTTAAACAATTAATAATCCGTGTTTCTACCGCGAACACTAACAACACAAGAACATCGGTTTGGCATACTCAAAATGAGTTCATCCAAATCACGCTGTGGAATGGCCGCCCATGTTCGTTGCAACAACAAAAAAAGGTGTTCTTGCGACTGGATACCCTCCATATTCGGCAGAGCTCTTCTCTGTAGCATATCCCATGCATGCTCAATCGGGTTCAAGTCTGGCGACTGAGCAGGCCAGGGCATGACATTGATGTTAGCTGCGGCGAGAGTCTGTCTTACAACTCTTGCGGTGTGCGGTCGTGCATTATCATGCATTAACTGAAATAAGGGACCGATTTGCACTTGTAGAGGAACGATGACGTCTGATACAATCGTCTCAGCATAAATTTCAGCGTTGAGGTTGCCTCTGATCCAAATCAACTCAGTTCTTCCGCCGATCCAAATACCCGCCCATACCATGATGGTTCCACCACTATAAGGATGGACTTCCTGGCAGGATTTTAATCGCGGTTGGCGTCCAGGGGTTCTCCAGTGTCGTATACGTCTTGTATCCGGTCTCATACCAAAACGAGACTCATCAGAAAAGCACACGAAACGCCATTGTTCTTCTGCCCAATTTCTGTGTTCAAGAGCCCATTGATATCGAATCCTACGATTGTGCATTGCTATAGGTGGTACCCTTAGCGGTCTTCGGGAATGAAGGTTCACTTCATGCAAGCGGTTTCTGACTGTTTGGTCGCTAATTAAGTTCCCTGAAGAGTGATGAAGCCTCACGGCTAACATCATGGCGGTTATTGTTGGAGCTCTTCGAGTTGTGATTTGAATGTATCGGTCTTGTCTCCGTGTGGTGCAGCGATACCGTCCTCCATGGCGCTCAGCCACGGTACCAGTGCTTCGGTAACGTGTTCAAAGTCGACTGATAACACTCTGACTTGTATTCAGAGCTAAAGCCACAGTACGTTGCCGGGAACCAGCTTCTATCATTCCCACGGCTCTGAGCATTTCTTCCCTGCTTAAATGACGTCGCCGCTCCATAATAACGTTGGTTTTAATCAGTAGTAGGGAAACAGTAGCACTAATAATGTCTTCAATGCGTTGTATAAATATTACATAAATTTATTACAAAGCCACATCTCAATCTCAAGAAATCCGCATAAAAATGCTTGATCCCTAGACACTTTTGATGTGTGTATTTTTAAAAGTTTTGGGGTTATGATATTACATACAAAAATGTTGGTTATTATAGTTCGACTCGAGAATCTTGAACTTTTCAATTTATTGGGACATTTTATCAAGTGTTAAGGGGTAGAATATGGTAAGTATAGTAAATTATGTGGGTTGGCTTTTGAATCGAGTCGCCTGAATTTGAAGAAACTAACACTGTGGGGGGGTCTAAGGGGTTCTTAAATAAAGGCTTATTAAAATTTTAGCTGCAGCTGTTTAGCACGAAAAATTACACGTTTTTAGGTAATACAATACCATATTAACAGAACCGAAGTGTTGGGACGGGGGGGGGGGGGGGAGGGCGGGAGGGCGCAGCCCCCGCCATGAAAAAAGTCTAAAGAGTTAATTAGGTTAGGTTAGGTTAGTAAGTATGTTGACCAAAAACGCGCGAGCCGAGCGAGCAAAGCGAGCGTGCCGCGGGAGCGGCCGGCAAAGCGCCAGAAATGACGTTTTTGTAACTTTCCATATTTTTAAAAAAGTAACAACTTCAAAATTACTTGTCTGCGGCAGGAGGGGTAAGTGGGGGGTACTCCTCTCTCGTCCCCTCCCGTTCTCTTACCGATTAAGGAGACTCGATTCAAAAGTTTTACCATGATACATAACCTCAAAATACAAAAATTAACATAACTTATAAACTACTTGTTTGCGGCAGGGGGGGGGGGGGTAAGTGGGAGTACTCTTCCCCCACCCCTTACCTTCACCACCCCCAGCCCGATTCAGGCGACTCGATTCAAAAGTTTTACCAATTATGTTAATAACTCAGTCCATAGGACTGAACAATTTTGGTTTTGTTTTTTTTATGCATATATGTTTTTATTGTTCAAGGTGTGTCTGAATGTACTGTGCGGAGAATAGCTAACCAAGGCTCCGAAAATGGAGGAAAATTTTCGACTCCCGCTAAACACAGAAAGGGTCGACTTGCAAAGGAACTCGATGACTTTGATATGTGTGCAATCCGTCAGAAAATGATTTTTTTTACACTGTAAAAAAAGAAGTACCAACAATATGCAAATTAATAGCTCAATTAAGGCAACTTTTTGGCTATGATGGAAGCCGCGAGCATTTGCGAAACTTGAAGAGTATCTGGATTTTAAATAATTAGTTTTTTATCTAAATAAAAATAAGTTATGTACAATGGCTGTTTTCATTACTACATACAAACTACTCAAATTAATTATTTTGACGACCTCCGTAGCCGAGAGTAGAGCACTCCGGACTTGGCGTCGCCATCTCTGAGGTCCTGGGTTCGATTCCCGGTTGAGTTAATGTAGAAAACCAACTTTTCTATATTGTCTCGGATCTGGATGTTGTGGTACCGTCGTTGTTTCTGATTTCTACAACACAAGTGCCTTAGCTACTTCCTTTATATCAGAGCAATGTGTAAGTGATGTTTTCCAATTATATGAACATATTAAATAAAAACAAGTATCAAGACCAATTTGCTCGACCTATCAGGGTTGCTATGTTAACGACAACAGCGCCCTCATTTAATTTCTACTCTTTTATGTCGCACTGTATATGTATTACCTCGAAAGCATGCGGGCTCAACTTCGACGTCAGCTTGTTATGGCTCAGGTCCAGGACTCTCATATCCTGAAGGTCCTGGAAGCTGCCATGGCTAATCGCTTCCACACCGCACCGGGAGAAGTTTAGTATCTCTATGGGCAGCTGTGCTATCACCGTGATAGTCTCTATGGAATTGTCACTCATGTCCACGTGGGTAGGTTTGAACTCCTTCAGAGCTGGAAATTGGTTTTTACTTTTTAATCATTATTCATTACTTACATGGATTTATTTACATATAAAAGACATGTTATACAACAACATTAAGGGATTATGAGCTAAAACTAATTAAAATAGTACCTATTAAAAATTAAAAAAATGTCTTAATAGGTCAAGGATTATAAGACCACCGGCGGTCGCGAAACAATTGATTTTTTTACTATCCTCAAGGGGTTACATGTTCCATTCATTTCAAGAAATACATGTCAAATGATTTCCTCTATTTGACTCTTATCTTAAGTATCTTTATTATTAAAATTTTCCATTTACAATGCTATATAGATATAGGATAAAATGTTTACTAGAAAAAAATCAACCAGTCTCAGGAAGCTCGAGTGGGATTCGAACCCACGACCTTTGGGTCGCCGGTCCATTTTATCCTATATCTATATGGCATTGTGAATGCAAAATTTCAATAATAAAGATATTTATAAGCAATCACGTCTTTGTCGATTGTTAAATACTTGCAATACTTAGTATTTATTTCGAATGTGAGGGTAGACTTCACAGTGACGTAATACCGCTGGCTTGCAGCGTAAATCAAACTACTACAATTCAACGAGTCTTCTGGGGTAGCTCAGCGGTTAGAGCAGTGGACCGGCAATCCAAAGGTCGTGGGTTCGAATCCCACTCGTGCTTGGTTGATTTTTTTTCTAGTAAACATTTTATCTTATCTAAAGTTTTAATAACAATGTAAATAAAAACAAAAAAGTAAGTAAATAAAGTAGGTTTACATTTATTTTATTTAACATCATCATTACTAATAAAAACGGCACCGCACTATTCTTCTAAACCAAGCAATGGATTTTAAGCGGTGTTTACTAATAGAAAGAGCGATAACTGACGATGGTTTGTGTATGTAATTTGTGGATATCTTGTACAAAATGGCTGAAGTATGATTGTGTTTCTAAGTTAGCGTGGACGAAGGCGCAGGCGGGCCGCTAGTCCTACTAATATTATAAACGCGAAAGTTTGTAAGTATGTATGGATGTTTGTAACTTTTTTACGTAAAACTACTGAATGGATTTGGATGAAATTCGGCATACAGATAGTTTATAACCTGGATTAACACATAGGATACTTTTTATCCCGATATTCCCATGAGAACGGGAACCACGCGGATGAAACCACGAGCGGCCGCTAGTATACCAATAAATGCTTATTTATTTGTGAATCACAACAGTTACCCTAAACCGACGAGTATGTATAAATGAAGTTATAGTAGTTATAGTATTAGAGTAAATTAAGCAAAGGATGCGTATCAGAATTGGTCAAAATCGAAGGATTAATTATAACAAAATTAAACAAATACTTTTTCCATCCTAAAAAAAGGTGGCAACCCTATAGTCAGGGTCGTAGGTCGTAACAAATGGAAAGCTGTGGTCTCTGTCTACCCCTCCGGGAAATGGGCATGGCGTATGTATGATAGTTGCAATAAAATTAATGCTAACTACAGATTACTTTATTTTTATTGGTCTGAGATGTTCAATTTTCGGGTACCTTTTTTCTTGTGGAAATCATAACAATCACAAAATCAATTAATGTTCGCAAAGTTTAGTTTTACAAATAACTTTACCTTCCCATTCGTCTTTGCTGAACAAAGAAGTGATGCCTTGTTCGACGCAATCCACTTTTCCATCTTTGCAAAGGCATTTTCGGCATATTCCAGTTTCCATAGCAATGTTTTTGTCATCCAAAGTCGGTGCTGCCGTGTCTGAAAACGGAAACTCTTAGTTGCGCTACTCAACGATAGATGGCGGTAGATGTATTAGATATTTAAAGATAATTTTGTTTTTGTTTAAAGTTTTTGTCTTGTACTTATACTTTTAATCAAAGAGTATTGAAGTTTGATTCCATCATAGTATATTATCTTTATGACAAAAATATATAGTAAAACAATATGAAAAAGAAAAGAAAAGTAGGTGACAAAAACTTAAATAAGTAAAATAATTACAAAGAACTTACTGTTTTGTGAATGTACTCCATTTGCGACAACGGCAATAAGAAAGATTATGACTTTGCCAGCCATTTTCCTTAAAAAATAATGTTTATGAAAAATCAAAAACACGGTAAGATAATAAAATAAACAATAATTTGGGTTATCTAAAGAGACGGCCTATCTTAACTTCGTTCTTAGAATTATGGAAAATTCAATGAACTTTGAACACAATAAGGAGTGTATTTAGGAAAGTTGATGAACGATTTTCATAATGGCTATGAGAGTTTCACTTGTGTTCTTTTCGCAAACTTAATTTTATTTCTGCTGTCTTTCCTATTGCTTAGCTAAGGCCAGATTTTCTTCCATACGTCTCATAGGCTTTTAATGCACGCGTTTTTTTTATTGTTTGACGAAATCAAATCTTGATAACTTATGTTTTTTCATTCTTATTTTCATTTATGATAGATTGCTGCAGGTTGGTATTATATATTTTCAGTTGAAATAACACTTCAAAATAAGTACTTAATTATTATTTTATCCACTAATCTAGGTCACGAGAAAAACCTGTTCAAATGTCCTTTTATTAGTTTCAGTATTATCGGCTATGAGTCAGTCGGTCTATCAGTACCTACTCCACTCTTTACAACATTAAACTAAAAGTTATACCTTGTAACACATTTAAATATAAAATATTAAAATTAGGTACTTACATACAGTATTTTAAACATAAAACCATCAAACCAACATACCTTTAAACTAGAAATCGCATTAACAAAAACAGATTATCACTAAGCTCACAAAAGGTCCAATTTCACCAGTACCACAAACAATATAGACTGGCTTAAAGTCAGACAAAATGGTGGACCTACACTGTTTATTATCTTATCGGCAGTGTTTTTATCAGTGCTTGAAAACTTTATCTCTGATAATGATTGGATGTGAAACGCAGTAAAGGCTAGACAGAGAATAAAGACAATATTTAGCTATTTTTATATTGTATACTTATACACACAGTCACGACATTGTGCACATATCGTAGGTACCATAAAATACCTTATATTTTAAGATTGCTGAATTTTAGTCTTAGATACTCACATAGCTCCTAAGAACTTTTACTAACGAACTATGGATCGACGCTGTCCGAAATAAAAAGTTTTTTTTTGTGTTTTTTATTTGTTATCCCAAAGAAGTCGTCTATAGTCTAGGCAATGAGGACTGCAAAAGCAATTCAATGCATAAGGCATTTCACACACACATCGGGCTACAGTTCACGTTTCACCAAAGAACAACTGCACATGTTCTTAGCATGACAGGTGTGTGCCCATCGCCGTTTTATGCGGTTGGATGTATACCTATGCATTCTTTAGTCCGTTAGTCGCCTTGCGACACCCGAAGGTAAGAGATTTGTTGGTAGTATTCTATTAACGAGCCGTCACCACTCAGCCCATATCTAATTGTATTTTTTTACTAAGGATACCTGGTGATAGGATTCTAGCTGGCAGAAATCCGAAGACATGGTAAAGGAAAATTTATTATAAACTGTCCCACTGCTGGGCAAAGGCCTCCGTCATTGAAATCAAGCCATCGCTACTATTGATGAGTATTGGTTTACGCACGAAATTAATAACGTGTCAACTATTGTTTAGCTAAGTAAATTAAAAAAAAAATAAGCGCCGCGCCATACCAATTACTTATGTCATATTTTTCACTCTACTCTACTAAAAAAACTATTTGTTCTCGCGCACTGACAAACTGATGACAGATAAAGGATAAAATGTTTACTAGAAAAAAAATTGTTTCTCAAAATGTCGCTGATGTCCAAATATTTATTATAGGATTTTAATTTCGGGGTGTTAATCACTACCAGTCACGAGCAGTCAATATGTATACACTTTGACTCTTATTCCATTGTATTAAGAGTTACAATTTCGTTTACATATTTTTTCTCGTGACTTTACATAAACCACCAACCCGCATTGGACCAGCGTGGTGGGTGATGGGCCATCGCAGTGTGGTACCCACCAATCCCCCATGTGCTGATGTCAATGTGGAAAGAACTGTGTCCAGCTGTGGGACGTTTCTGAACTGAGGTAAGAGTTTATGGTGACTGTCATTACGGATATACATCCGTAGTCATGATGCATGACGCATGTTACTGTGCTGACATCCGATTGTTAAAACTATTAATTTTATAATTTACTAGTGGTCCGCCCGCGACTTCGTCTGCGTGTCATGATTTTAACATAATTAAACGAGTATTGAATATTCATACAAACATAAAAAGATGACTATTGTCCCCGACGGGTTAGTCAGAGACTAGGCAATGAGGACTGCAAAAGCTGTCCTACCATAGTCCACTTTTCACTAAATAGCGAGATTGAATATTCAACATTGTAAAATGACTTGTTCAGTTTTGGCTACAATAATTGATACTCGCCTTCTTTTTTTTTACCATTTGCTATGATAAGAACGTACAATAATATATTTAGATATCTTATCTCCTATGTAGAAAAGTTGGTAAAAAAGCAGCAGTTACCTTGTTTTGCGTAACCCAGAACATAGAGACATGTAGTATTAATCATCAACATAATTTTCCGTTTTGACGTAAATAGTTCTTGGAATATAATAGATTCATAAAATGCATATTTTATAACTGTAGATATATCTATTATCTTAAAGTTTAGTTTGACGACATCCGTTGTAATCAGAAATAAATCCATTTCTAGGTACTTATTACTAAATGTACCTAGAAATTGATTTATCTGAATTTGATCTACTGATCATCAGCCTTTAAACGTCCCACTGCTGGGCACTGGCCTTCCACAGACAGCAGCATGTAGGTTGTAGGTAGTAGATTAGGCCATAACACACCAAGCTGACCAATTGCGAGTCGGTGTATATTTACAGTATTTTATGTTTGAGAATATTCCGTGTCACGACATGAGTACCGAATGAAGAGCGCGCTTCGGCGGGCCCTGATTTGGCGTCAAGACCTAACGCAGATGATCTCCTTCGCGAGTTGGTTTACTATCGCATGGACGTCTGGCACTTCTTGCATAACCTAACGGTTGGTCTCGAGGTGCCAGTACAAATAAAATTAGTGATGTAAGGAGAGGGGATGCTGCCATACATACATACATAACAATACATACCTAAAGACATACATTCATCATTTTATTCTACAAACGTTAATGCCACTTGTCTAAGCCTTCAGATAAAATTCAAAATTATTTATTCATTTAGGCTACAATAATTGAGCACTTATGAAAGTCGCTATGCCATCAGTTCGTAAGTAACTATGGGGCGGGAGCCTTGTACTGAGAAGAACCGGCAAGAAACTCAGCAAGGGCATTTCTTTTCTCCCTTTCTTTTACAGCGTCTCAATACAAATTGGAAAATGCCCTCCCTATCATAGAAGGACCTTTTCCATTACAACAAAAAACATTTAATACGATTACAAGACAACACAACAGATACAAAAGAATATCCAATAAAAAACAGTCAAAAGTTATCCATATAGGTTAGGATAACCACACATAATGATAACAAATCAGTGAGTTTAGACTTTAGACGTATCTAAGTAAGTAAGAATGTAAGATAAAGTAGATACCTAATAAAATATATTTCAATTTACTCGTAAACACGTTTGGTTAAAAGACGCCTTAGAGACCGAATAGCAAGGAACCCGGCCCGATATCCATTGGTCCCGGTTTCAATTCCCAGTTTATTTTAAGGTAAGATAAGAAATATAAACAGTATTTTAGAAAAATGGACAGTCTTATTCTATTTTTTCCAAGATTTAGTAATATGGCTGCGCTGCACCGCGCGGACAGTGTTCACAATTTTTTTACTTTTTAAATTAAAACAATTTTTTGGATACTTTATTTTTGTTCAACAGTAAAAAGTATAATGTAGTAAAAAACAGTTAAATACTGTTTTTAACGGCATAGTTGACCCGCATTAGGCAAGCGTGGTGCTTAAGCCAATACCCATCAATTGTAAGCGAGGGCTTGATTTCAATGATGAAAGCCTTTGCCCAACCGTGGGATAGTATATGTACACACGGCGTCAGATTAACCTACCCAAAACTGTCAAATTTCTACAATTAATTTTGAACTTTATGATTTGGTTCTAAGGATCAATATTCATTGGAGAAATCTGACAGTTTAGGGGTAGGTTGATCTGACGCCGTGTGTACTTACAACAATATATCGGTTTTTCATAGACATTTTTGATAAATTACAAAAAGGTATCGGCAAACGTAGCGTAGGAAGCCCTTAGACTAGATGGAGCGACGATCTTGGCAATTTGACTGGAATAGCTGGATGAGAGTAGCCGCGTGTCGTGCTCAGTGGCGTGGCGAGGTCTATGTCCAGCAGTGGGCAAGTATAGGCTGATGATGATGATGATAAAAAAAGTATGGTAAGATGGTTTCGTCTTAAAGAAAGAGTAGTTGAAAAAAGGGGGTATAAAAGGTTGCTTTGGGTGTGAGTTAATGAATAGCTGGAAGAGGAAGACCTCGGCGAACGGACTTCAACCAAATAGGAGAAGTTCTCGTTAAAGGTTAGGTCAAGAGTACTCTAAACCGACGAGCATGTATCAAGAACGTTATGAGAGTAAATTAAGCGAAGGGTAGTGTACCGTGTACCTTTATAAATACTTGTACCTATATAAGAAATCTGTGGTCCTACCTTGCCTATTCTTTCAGGTAACGGGCATGATGTACCTATGTATGAATGTATGTTAATTTAAGGTATTTGAAATCTCCCATTGCTGGGCGTATATACCCCACTGACCTGCTACTTAAGTACTAACCACATTTAATGACAACCGGGACGAAGTTGTTCTACGCTACGTGCCTTCCAAAGCTCGTCTGAAAGTTAAGCATTTATTATATTGATTATTTTAAATCTAATTTAATTATCACGACATTAAACAAAAACAGATAACAAAATCTTTTACACAACGGAAGGCGCTAATCTTTTTAACTGTGTCAATTACTGTATAACACTTATTACTAGGACGTTAAAGCTTAATTTCGTACAAACGGAAACATTAAAATATCAATTTATTGTAGACCTACCAAGTTACATAAACTTAGTAGAATTAATAAAGGAAATAAGAAGTAGGGGAGGTCAGACAACTTTGGACGATTTTTCAGTCGACCAGTCCCTACGGACAGTAATCTGAGGAGCGCCATCTAGCGTCGAGTAGGATAATCACTTGGTAATTGACGTAAGACCTCGATGACGACAAATGGCGGGAAATAGTCCTAACTACCGCCCGCCGCCTTGTCAGACAATATACTGATTTGTCAGTAATTCGAGATTAATCTTCTAGTTTGTTTGGGTATTTCGATGGTGAAAAATGGTGTGTTTATGATGATAAGAAAATGAGTCATGTCTGATCTGTTTTGTTGTTTTTATTTACTTTTATAAACTTTTGCAACATTACATTACCTACATGGCGGAGTTAATGCCTAAGGCATTTTCTATTAGTCAACCATAGGGTGTTGCAGTGATGACAATGACATGGTAGGTGAGGTGCATTTATGTTCGTTAGTTACTAAAAGTAGAAGCGTACAGTATTAAATATTTTGAACATACCTACTATTAAAAATACATAACTAGGTAAAAAAATTCTAATAAGTACATAAAATATCTGTGATTATACAGGTAGTTGTTAATAAAACAATGAAAATTAATTATTTTATTTCTTTTTTTTATTTTTAGAATGAGTTCATCTATCATCAGTCGTGTGATGATGACAAACGAGGCGAGTTTAAATTTTACTATGCAAAACAACCCACCAAACCGCATTTGGCCATCGTGGTAGGTTATGGCCCAAGCTCCCATGTGGGAAGGCTTTTGCCCAGCAGTGGGACGTTTATAGGGTGATGACGAAAGCTAAAAGTTCGCGTATGCATAAAGAAAAACAGTACATAGGTACCAAAGTTTCTTTTTACCTAAGAGGGTGTACGCATTTCGGTTTCCCATACAAACTTCCAAGTCTAAATTTTTAAAAACCGTTAAGCCAATTTTGATGTACTTTGCATGCTAAAGTACAACACAGGGACACAGAATAAATAATAGTACACAGGGATCTAAATAGTTTGTTAAAAACCATTTTTTTTAAACGTTTATTTAGCTGAGTTATTGCGATTTTAAGTCCACTATAGAATGTTTAAACTCAGTTAAATAAACGTTTTTTAAAAATGTTTTCAACAAACTATTTAGATCCCTGTATTTTACTTTAGCATGCAAAGGTTCATTGAAATTGGCTTATTGGTTTTTAAAAATGTCGACTTGGAAATTTGTATGGGAAACCGAAATACGTAAACCCTCTCAAGGAGGTACATAAAGAGGTTGCTAAACTAAAAAAACTCATTTCAAAAGTCTTCTTAACTAACCCACAACATGAAGTTAAAGCAAATTGAATCTTATGTTAAGCAAATTAAGTATTATTTGATAGTTTGCTTGTGTAATGAAATGAGCTAAGAGCTGCGGTGACAGCGCGCCCTAACAAGGTGATTTAGGGTTGTCGCTGCATTGTTTTATTTTATTTCTGTTTTTATGTGAGCGGCGCGGCTGCTCATTATTTAAAATAATACTACCAACTCATCTCTAATCGTGGGTGTCGTAAAAGGCTAGTAACGGCAGGCCTGGCGCACTCTGCACTTTAGGTATGAAGCTACAAGCAGCCGACCGGACGGACGCTCGCGTACAGCCTGCAGTCCTTAGAATAGATAAGAGCTACGCGATAGTACGCAATAGAAAAAAGGCAACTTCTAGGTGAATCTAACTGTAGCTATGGGAGCGGTGTGTGACCTGAATTGCACTTTATTGTGTCTTGGCAAGAGTCGCTATTTAATTTAATGACTTAGCGAAGTGAATCTTCTGTACTTGTGCTATTATGTATTCTATGGTAACGGAAAAAGACTGCACATAAGTACATCCAACAGCAAAGACCGGCGATTGGCTCACCACCAATCACGCTGAGCACATGTGCAGTTGTTATTAGGTGTGCCGTGGAGTGTGGTAGTGCACTAGTGCTTCTGTGGTCCTCATTGCCTGGTCTCTGACTACCTCTTTGAAGGATAACATTTTTTTTTGAAAGCTGACGCGTTTGAGATGGTTTTTAGCTACAATTGATGAATATATTTTTTATTTCATTTTTTTATTGAATATTCGTCCATTAGACGAGGTGTAAAAGGCACCATTCAAGTCGGCAAGGTGAGGATGTTCGATGCGCGTTCGATGGTTTACCCTTAAGACCCTACACTACATGACCCCTGGGTGGTGTTAAATGAGTGACACTGAGTGATAGAGCCACGCAGCGTTGCAACAATTGGGCTGCACGGAACACAGCAGGACTCATCCGGGGCACAACTCCCTCCTTCCACATCGCATCTGCAACTTCTCTGGTTTTACGAGTGCCAACCCTGACCCCGAAACTATCGTATTACGAGCCCTCATTATAAGGCCGCGCGCACACACTCGCCACGCGCGCGGTTTGAGATTCCAACGCGGTGAGTCAACTCGCGCACTTTACATTTAAACATTCAGTCAGTCAGGATACAGGATTGGGGGCGTATCTACGCTTATCCTTTTGTGCAAGTGTCATTCAGTCAAATGCGGTGTAAGTACAAACATACACTCACGACTATTTATCCCAAGGCCTAATCTTTGAGTAACCCTTAGGGCCTACGGGTTACTCAGAGATTAGGCAATGAGGACCGCAGAAGCAGTCCCTCTACCATAGTCCACTTTTCAGCAAATAGCGACTGCACATCGCCGCTCTATGCTATTAGATGTATGTGCAGTCTTTAGTTTGTTAGTCGCCTTTTAAGATACCCAAGGGAAGAGGTGGTAGGATTCTTTCACTTCTACGCGACACGGTGGTTACTACCAGGACCCTTATTCTGTAACAATTCCTGGTTTCAAAACCACGTTAATTCCTTAAAAAGTTACGATATCTTTCCAAAAACGTATGCGTTTGACGTTTGTGCGCGGTAAGGTTTAGGTGTGGAATCTATAGATTGCGATACAGAATCAGGGCCCTGGTGTGATGAAAGCCAAGTGCAATCCCGTAGTAGGGTTTGCAATACTAATGTCTAAATCATAATAATGTCCAAAACCTAACATTGATAAAAAAGGAATTTGTTATGTTTACTTTACTATCATTAAACGTTTATCGTATCATAGCGTTTAGCTTTGTCAAAGGGTGATTGCTAAAAGAGGGTAACATTATAAAATAGAAATGTCACATCCCCAGACCATGTTTAACCTTTTAATAATTTCCCGAGTCGCGACGGCGATTACACAGAAGGTTAGGGGTAGTAAATGGCTTAATTTGGTAGTAATTTTACTATGGAGTTGAAAGATTGATGGTCATATTTAAAATATTATGTTATATGTTTGCCTCAGTCGCCGAGTGGTCAAGCGCTTGGCTCAATATCCGGAGGTGCCGGGTTCAATTCCCAGTCGGGCAAAGTATGATTTCGGATATTTCGATGCATATACCGGGTTTGTGAACACCAACACCAATTCGGTGATTAAATATACACTGAGACATTTTAGTGGTTGTTTTCCCGCGGCATAACGATTTACCTTAAGTAGTACTACTGAATCACGAGAGTTATTTAAAAAAAAAAATTTTTGTTCTCAACTAAGTAATCAAAAAAAGAATCATCAACTCGAAAGCGTGAGAAACAATAGTTTCTTATACGAGATGTGACGTATTTGGGTACTGCCTGCCGCACGAAATCAATGTTTAAAGTAAAAGAAGCTCCCGCACTAAGTAATATTCTCACGCTTTGGAGTTGATGATTTTTTTTTTGATTACTTGAGAACAAAAATATTTTTATTTTCAAAAAATAACTTGCATGATTCGATAGTACTACTAAAGGTAAATCGTTCTGCCGCGTTCTAAAAAAACCACTAAAATGTCTCAGTATATATAAACACGACTATTATCCCCGAAGGGTTAGTCAGAGACTAGGCAATGTGGACAGCAAAAGCTATCTCTACCATAATCCATTTTTCACCAAATAGCGACTCCACATATTATGCTCAGCGGGACAGGTGGTTAGCCCATCGCCGCTCTATGCTGTTGGTAGTATGTGCAGTCTTTAGTCCGTTAGTCGCCTTTTACGACACTTAATTTTTTTTTAAACACATTTTATAGTTGTTTTGTAATTAACATCGAAGTATCAATAAACCATTACCAATTTTTGTCTATGCTACTCTACTGTAAACTGTAAATAAAAGAACAATGCGCTTTATTATACCGTGTAACTCACTATTCATGACATTATTTTGTTTTCCCGCCGCACACGCCAAGATGGCGGCGAATAATCAAAATCCAAATTAAATTATCTCTGAAATGGTCTGCACAGAATCATTTAATTTGACGCAGAATAGTTTTGACAGTATTATTACTATGCTTGGGGTGCGTGTAAGGGGTGATAAATAAGTTTATCAATTTAATTTGAGCTTTCATTACGCCTTTTGAAGTTAGATGTTGATTTATGGGCACAAAGGTGATCGGATTTTGACGAATTTAATATTGTGCGGGACAGCGTTTGAAGTTAAGAGCTTAAAGCATGTTGGTGTATACTTTGAGTGTAAGTAGGTATTGTCAAGATAATTGTGATAAGTAATAAGTGACTGTTTTATAGCAGAAAATTGTTTAAGTACTTTGCCAGTTCTTCTTAGTTGAAGCACAGAAGGCTCTCTCAAATCCTATACCTACCGCCAAATTCGTTGTAAGTAGAATGTTCGTAAACAAATAACCGTCATTATTTGGTTTGTATGGACGTTCTTGTCTATACTTCTAGGTCAATGGATATGGCTCCAAACGCCGAGTTTTCAATGTACACTACGGAGTTACAAGTGCACGTGTGCGTGTCGCCGAGCGCAAGCAAGTAATCGTCACGAAAGTGTAATTCGGATTAGTGCTTCACTTTTGACAGAGCGCTTGTACTCGTATGACGACTATCTTTCTATCGCACGCGTGATGATCAACTATGGTGATGACTCGATTTCAAGGATAGTACTCGTAGCTACGCCTATATGCTGTGATGTGGATAGCATATAGGCTATAATAATATATACTTGAACTAAAGACTGCACCTTAGAATAATAACGCTATAGAAACCAAGTTCGCGCGCCTATTTTGAAGCACATTAATTGGAGCCAGAAATGGCACCAAACGCCGGACCGGTCCGTAGTGTTCAATGTCACAGCGCGCCGAACGTGTCTCGCGAAAACAAAAAAAAATGACGGTTTGTGCAGTTAAATTGTGTCACAACACATCTGAAAAACAAAAGAAGTGTAATAACATCACTTTTCACAGGTAAAAGCTTTCAGTATTTCATAGTATCTTGTAGTTAATTAGGTCAAAATATAAACGTACTGCAGTGTGATTCTCTAAGTTAAAGCCTCGGTAGCAGCGGCTGCCGCAGTGCTGTCTCTTTCATATTCATAGAATTGGAAAGAGACAGCAGAGCACGGCCATGCGCGCACGTCACGCGTGTGTGAATCGGTTTAGTGCTTCATTTTTGACAGAGCGCTTGTACGAGTATGAAGACTATCTTTCTATAGCGTTATTATTCTAAGGACTGCACATACATCCAACAGCATAGAGCGGCGATGGGCTCACCACCTGTCACGCAGAGCACATGTGCAGTCGCTATTTGGTGAAAAGTGGACTATGGCAGAGACTGCTTTTGCGGTCCTCATTGCCTATTTTCTGATTAACCCTTCGGAAATAATAGTCTTAATTATATTAATATGTAAGAGTATGTATGTTATGAAAGAGACAAACTTCTAGAGTGTCTATAAAAACTGCCCTTAATCTACTAATTTAATTAATTTCATAAAACGGCACAAAGAGTACCCCCACCTACCCAATAATGTCGAATTAAACTAATACCACGTTTCAGGCTTATAAAAAACAATATTAAACCTTAATGAGAAGTGTTAGAGTTCAATAACGCTCAAAGGTTCGAAGAATTGAAATTATTTGATAGAATCGAAAAGTTCTGTATCGGCAACCAGTGCTGTTGTATTATAAACCTTATTCGTCTGCACTTATGGTATGATAGCATCGTTTAATATTGTATTGTGGAAGATACTAGCATACTGAGTTAGGTTAGGGGTGGGTGAGGTGAGATCGAACAACTCTTTAAATTATCTAACAGAGCACCATTTTATTGTGTTATGGATGGTGTTAAACAATAATGTGTCATTTATAAGTGAGTTAGGTATAGAATTTTTACTTGTACATACATGTAGACATGTTTTGTTAGCACCTAATTGTTTATAGCTTTATTTATGTAAAATGTTTGTTTCGTGAAATAATCAAAATAAAAATAAAACGCCATACCCGCTCGAGCGGGGCCAGCTATCGCATTTTTTTGTACTTGAGTGCACACATGTTAACGCTCGTTATCGCGGCGCGCGGGTTTCAATAATTTTTTTCTCTATCTCTCTGTCACTTTTTATTGTTAACATAGTATTAACAGGAGTAGGGATTTGTTCCATCCGGCTTACTAAAATTCTGGCTTCACACAATGTCTTTATACTATTTTAACACAGTAATATTGTAAATGTTATTTTTTTTTACTGGTTCCATATGGGACCATGATCGCTTGACTGGTGTGGTTCCATTTAAGACCCAGATCGTTTGAGCGGCTAACCCCAATGACCTTTTATAAATAGACTAGTTATACGTGAATGAATTGCATTTTAAAATGGCGAAATTGTTTCTATGACGTAATACTCGTCGAAAGGGAAAATCATATCATTAGCCTATTGTTAAATAGAGATAGACAATATTTTGACTTTTGGTAGTTGACCAATGAGCTCATAAAATTTATGCGCTATCTCGGCCGCCATTGTTTTTCTCTTTTACTCTTACAGAAAACATAGTATACGCTCCTCACTCATGCATATCGGATTGGCAACACGGCAAATGTCATCACTTAATGAAAATTTGAATTTTAAAATTATATTTACAATACTTACGAATGAAATAAGACATTTTTATTGTCTCTTACGGTTGCAGTATAATTTTTACAATTTCTGGATACACAGGAAGGCATTTTAACCAATTAACAAATCAAAAACTTATAAAGGTAATGATCGTGTGTAAATCGTGTTGACGTGACACTGACTGACGTGTGACTGAGTGAAACTCGGGCAATTACCTTGATTTGTCCTTGCCACTACGGAGGCCAGGCAACGTATCTAAACATAAAATATCATTGGCTAACCCCTTGAGTATCAGAAAGTAGGACTTTACTTAGACGATTTCTTGACGAACTTTATAATAACAATAAGAATAGTTATGTTGCACTGTTTAGTTCCAATTCCCAGCATTCAGGCAGATTCACAAATACTTAACAGTTATAATAAAATCATCTCGTTTACTGACCTTATGGTTATACTTGCCAAAAAAAAATTTAAATAAAAAAAAATGTTAGTTTACGTTTCTCACTTTGCCTTTGCCCTTTAGGGACCGTTTATTAATTAGGTACGTATTTAGGGCGGAGGGGGTCTACACAAATCTTATTTTTAAATAAATTAATATAAAACTGTGAGTGTTTAGTTTACAAAAAGTAGTATCAATTATTGACTTATGTAGTTAATGATCGGCCCCTTACCGGGTGATGTGCCTGTAATGTAATATATTACTTTTAAAACCTATTACTTGTGCAATATTAATAAATAATATTTTGTGTAGCTGATATTGTTATACGTGTCATTGTTATCTTGCTCTATTATTGCATGCAGCCCTCCATAGCCCCATAGCAAAAGCAAATTTTTTTCGGCTACTTCAAACAGGTGCCGTGATAGCTTTTAACACGGTCTTTGTGCGTACCTTATTAGAAGCTTATTGCATTTGGCCTTGAAAGAACCCTTTTTATAAAAAAAAACAATATAATAGGATGAAAGGATGAACGAAACTTTTTGAACGGAGTTAACTTTTTAATAGGGCATTTTCAGCATCTGGATATAGGTTTTACGAAAATGAATGTATAGCCAATATAGATACTGTCCAACTCTCAGAACAATAACTAAAGCATATTGTTCTGAGGTCCAACTGCTGGGCAGTGGCCTCCATCTTAAAAATTAAGTGACTGATTCTAACTAAAGTTATAATTCTGATCAGTGACTGACCGCAGCTTTCAGTTTTCTTCAGCCGATTTTAAAAAAGGAGGAGTTTCTATGTTCCACTGTATGTATTTTTTATGTACAAGTATGTATATCGACTACTAATTGTGGACCAATTTTTTTTCAAATCGAAAGTTTAACCTCCTGACTTGATGACAATGGGACCACCCATTGTCATCAAGTCAGGATCTGATGACGTGATCCCAGGGAAATCGAAGGCAACCCTTAAATTTTATATGGCGATTTAGGTATTATTTGCAATAACCTGGCCATTGTCCTCGGAAAGCACCATTTAGTGAAGTAGAACTGATGATGAAGACCACAGACGCCCACCGGAACTACTCTATAAGTACTAAATATTTTAGATGTTTGCTGTACGATTACAAACTTTAATATGATTGTAAGCAAATGCTCGCCACAATGCATCATGGTGAAGTGGAGCTAATGGTAAACCACCAAGGGAACTCCTCAAGAATTAATGTCCCTGTATCAGGGAAAGCAATATGTTTTACTATGTGGTAGAGCCACGCTGCGTTGCAGCACGCATTGGGCCGGCTCGCCCGGCGTTACCACCCTCTCACGAATATCCGCCGTGAAATAATGGCACTTGGTGCTGTTGTGTTTCGTCCGGCCATTGAGGGTTTCGGAGGCCCATCACCCCCCCCCACCCCCCCCTCTCACAATTCCTATTCCTGCCTTAACCCTATTCCTTCCTTAAAGGCCGGCAACGCGTCTATGATTCCTCTGGAAAAAAAATTGTACAAAATCATGAGCAATTGACAAAAGGCCCCCTTGCCATTTTGCCTGGTGTCTGTCTAGGGTAATTCGGTGATAATAGACGTGATTGATGAGGACAACAAAAGCAGTCCTCTACCATAGTCCACTTTTCACCAAACAGTGACTGCACATGTGCTCAGCGTGACAGGTGGAGAGCCCATCGCCGTTCTAAGCAGTTGGATATTTGTGCGACTTACGGACTCAAGACTTTGAGTCCATAAGTCGCCTTTTACGACACCCAAGGGAAGAGAGGGGGTGATAGTATTCTTTTGATGAGCCGCTACGCGACACAGCTTCCCTTGTTAGCGGAATGTGTCTAGGTATATTTCCCACGTCACTGTGGAACACAATTAACTATTCAATGCGAACGTTAATTTGCAAACTTACGCCTAAAATTAAACGCACGCGCGCAACAAAAGTGTTTGTTACGCTACAATTCTTTGCGTTTCCAAACAATTACTCTGTTACATAAATAAATAACATTGGTTAAGAATAATTGAGTATTCTTTACTGTCAAATAGTGATGTGCCATTGTCGATAGTTTTAGACCCTAAAACATCAGTTTGCATGCCTTTATGACTTTATAAATACTGCTCTTCTGCTAAATTTAATGTAAATAAAATAAGTATATCATTGAAGCTCTTTGAACATATTCAAGTGGCCACTACAAACTTTTAGAGAAGTTGGCAAATGAGGTTACAATAATAGCAAGACAAGTATCGTTCATTGCGTCATGTGTTGCATAAAAGGTCTGCCGAGATGCAAAAACTTCTCGATCTACATGCTTTTTTTTTCGCAATTACAGAGTTGCTCTCATACACATAATATTGTTGTTCTTTGCACCTTATAGTACGGCACAGTTGCGGGATTATTTACTTGTTACCAAACTATATGTCTATTGTCAAACGACGACTTCCGTGGTCGAGTGGTTAGCACGCCGCCGGGTCTGGCGTCGCGCCATCTCTGAGGTCCCGATTTCAATTCCCGGTCAGATCAATTTAAAGAAAGACTGCTTTTCTAAATTGATTTCGGGTCTGGGTGTTTTTTCTACGTTTATGTATATGTATCCGATATCTTACCATATTAACAAGTTTCAAAAGAATACTTATCTTGGGCTAGATAATTGGTGTGACCGTAAACCAATTTAATTTAATTATCATCTTAATAAAATAATCACAACGAATATGAAGCGTTTTCTCCTGATGTGTTTTCAAAATTGTCTTACCTTACGATAATCATTTAGCCACTACCTTACGAAATTTTAAAAAGTCGATTAGGTATGTACAGTGGAATCTCTATAACTCGAACCTCGTTAAGTCGAAATCCTCAGTAAGTCGAAAAAAATTGCCATTCCCTTCCGCTGAACACCTAAATACGCGGTATCTCGAATTATTTAGACTTTGTAACTCGTACAAAATGTTATTTCCCTACGAAGTATTGATGATACATATTTATACTCTATAACTCGAATTTCAAAAAGGAGATTCCGTAAGTCGTAGTTAGTAAATAATGACGTCTTACTTGGAACTCCCCGAAATATGTAATAGCAATAAAATCCAAAATGAATGTTCGGGTTCGGGGCTTCTAATCTATTGTTTTTGTCTTGTACACGTGCAATGAATGAATACATTCATGAAACTTTATAAGTAACACAGCTGTGAACGTGATGTTTGTTCCTTGTCGAAACTCCTGTGTCGACGATTACAAATCGATTATGGAAATATGAATTAATGTAAGGGACAAAGGTCTACCTTTCAGGAGAAGCAAAAAATAAATTTTATTTGTAATAATTGCTTGTATTTTTTCACTTTTTATTCTACTTACTTGTTGTCTATGGCAAAGTTGCTTAGGTTTGAGAGCTCTATAAAGCAATGCAAGCAACAATAAGAGTATCTTTATGGATTCCGAAATAGCATGTCTCTTACATTAAAAATAAATGTAAATGCGTTCTATACCTTAATTGCATTTAACACAAAATACTCTGCATTAATGTAACAATCATTTAAACAAAAAAAAATAATAGTAATTTTTGAAGTAAGGTACCCTTTTTAGTTTAGTTATTGCTGTATCTTAACCAAATCTCATAATAAAATTCTACTTTCAAAAGCAAATTATTTTAGATAAAAAAAAATATTGCTATCCTTGTGAATTTTATTGTGAAAACATAAAATGAAACTAAAATTAATCATTAAAATATATATAATTTTTGGAAAATGCTTTCTTTAGATTATAATCTTAAGAAAGTATTTTCCAAAATTTCAAGTTCAATAGATTTTATAAGTAAGTAGTTAATTATGGTTAAATTATAATTTAAAAAATAATTCAATTTTAAATTTTAGTAATGTAATATAAAGAACAAAGATAATAACAATGTTCACACTACTAATTTATACTTAACCATATTAATTATTTCCTCTTTCGTCCGAGACACAGTAGTAAGCAGACGTGTGGCATTTTTATTCCGTAAATAGTGAATTCAGTGCATTCAACTTTAAGCCGTCAGTGCAAACGTGTTAAGGACTATCTTACTTGCATCAATCACAGTAAATTTCCATAAATTAACCGGCTCCTTGCCCACACCACACCGGCAGCGTAGCGCGTAGCGCGTAGTCAGCCCCCACTCCACCTCGGGGAAAAAGGACAACGGCCATTCTTTGACTCGCTCCCACCTTAACGCGGGTCCAGAGACTACGAAAAACGCTACGCGTCGCGCCCTTCCTACCTCCCCCCTGCTGCGAAGTACTACGAGTGTTACGTACAGCTACATTATCTGCATCTACTAACTACGAAATCTATTGTTTCAACAATTCCTACAGAAATTGTAACGGTACAGAATGAATGATATCCGTCCGTTAGTAAGGAATGTGTGGGAGTAGCATTAAAATAAATATTAATGCGTAGCACCATTAATATAATAAGCATGAAAAGGGGAATAATAAACTAGTTCAGAATAATGGTCAATGGGCTAGCGCTTTATCTTTAGTTTGAATTTCGCGGAGACGGCTCTGCGCGTCCCTTGCGGCATAGGCGGCGTCTAGCGGAAGTTATTTACGTAAGCTTCGCATAAGGTTGCTAGTTTGACTTCTTTATTTTGAATTTCGCGGGGACTGCTCTGCGCGTCCCTTGCGACATAGGTGGCGTCTAGCGGAAGTCATTTATTTGGGCTTCGCGTAAGGTTGCTAGGTTGACTAGGACCGTATTTTATTTTGAGTTTCGCGGGGACTGCTCTGGGGTCGGCAAAGTGGTTCACCTACGGGCGGACGCCATCTATGGTCGGAATACGGAACTTTTGATAGTTTCCCAAAATATAGGATTATTGGCTTAAGTGGAGGATTATTAAGAGGGAAGTGTTAATAGAAGGCTACATTTAGATATTCAACGATGAAATATTGGCTGTCGGACGAGATTTGGTTAGATTATGGAAAAATTTTAGAATTGCGCGGCGAAAGCGGCTATGAGCGAGCGAGAGGTTGAGAAAAAGACAGAAAGAGAGGTCGGATGATAGCTCCACGTGGCGCGACGCGAAGGCGGGGGGGATCGGGGAAACGGCTAGCGATTGGTTGAAGGGAAGAAAAGTGGGCTCGCGCGGAAAAATCTTAGGCGTGTGGCGCGAAAGTAAGATGCTTAGGAAAAGGGCGGAAAATTAGCGGACATTCAGTTTTGGGACGTCAACGGAGCGGTCCAACTTAAGAGTGCGGTACGACTCATACGGGAAAAATAGCGTCCGAGCTTGATAGTGCGCTAAGTGATATTCGAGCTGCGATATTAATTAAGATTTGTGAAATTGAAAGTTATTAATAAAGTAAACTATTGCGATCGCAACTCGAATCCGTTAACAGAATGAAGTATTCTGGGGTGCATCGGCGGAAACGAGTCACGGTGACAACAAAACCCTATGTACCTTTCAACAGACTTCGGTCTGGATGATCTTTGATTGTATTTAATAAGATCGGCGTTTTACACTATTACGCTAAACAATACACTATCTTCGACGGAGTAATGGGGGAGAGACAGTTGTCTCCCTAGTGAAAGTTGAAGATAGGTCAGACACCATTTAGCTGGAGGTAGACCCGTATGACCCAGTCCAATCTCGAGTCTATCTCCATACATACAGTGTAGTGATAGGAAAATAACACACTGAGTATACTGGCTCGACTGATAGAACATTTAGGAGTTAGTTGCTTTCAGGGGCAATGCGACTCTCACCACACACCACGAATTTAAATTAAATGAGGCTTGGCCTAGTTTGCAAGGTACACAAGAGGGACTGTTAGTTCGACAAAATATAGGCATTTTCAAGTGAGGAAAGTTGTAGGAATCTATAGGTAGGCGGATATATATATATGGTTAGTTATTAACTCAGACTAATAAGGCAGGGATAATTAAGTTACGGCGCTAAATAAAATTATGATGAAGTGATGTGGGTCCTAGCTAGGCAAGTAATCTGTTACCGCAGGCCGGTAAAATTCTAATTGTTTTCCTAAAGTTGTTACCAATTAATTATTCATTTTAAATAATTAACAGAAGTATGATAATATCGTACCATCATTACTTTGGAGTACCTAAAAGTCTAGACTGGTTTTCTATTACAAGAAAAATACTAAAAAGTTATAGCAAATAAGCTTAGTCGTACTGTGATGTTTGATTTCTAACACTGATATGACCAAACAGGCATTTGTTAGCTTTCCCTGGGATGCAATACGATCTCACATGGCTATACTCTTCAAAGTATGGAAAATTTTACATCCGATACCTTAGCAAAAATAAGCTGATACAAACTGAACAACTAAAACCAGTTTAGAACCTAGGATAAGTCGTTGAAAGAAGACATTGCAAGCTATGAGCTTCTAATAATCTGAAACATAGAAATAATTGATTGATAACAACCAGCTAATTAGCCTGACAATGGTCTACTAATACCATTTGAATAGACCTCTTAAGATATGTAAGTACTTACTTCTAATAATATGAAACATAGAAATATTTGATGGGAACAATCTAATCAATCAGACTAATACCTAGTACAGTCTAATTTATACTTATTAAAGTGAGTAAAAGATAACTTCTAAATGTAATTTATTTAATGATTAACAGTGATAATTAACTACCTACTAAAGGTATACTAACTATGATTTAGTAGTCTATCAAATTAACCACTCAGTCTGAGAGACAGAGGGTGTAAGTTAATGGGAAAATAATTAACTACATTCACTCCCTAAAAGTCAGGGATGTTGAATAAATTAGGCATCTTTCAATAAACTTGAGATGTATTTATACTTTATAAGATCTGTATAATGAACACTAAGAGTAATCCAAAGTAATTTACTTCAAATGATAGTATTCTATTTCAGTTCACTTCCTAAAGTCAAGGATATTGAATGAATTAAACATCCTTTAATAAACTTAAGATGTGATAATCTGCCAATGCAGCCAATCCAATGTAGTTATATTGGAGCTTTACAGGACTTGTATAATAAATACTAAGAATAAATAAAAGTAGTTTTACCTGTATTAATAGCATTCTACTTTAGCCACCGCCTGAATTGGCGTTTTATTAAATTATCCACCCTTTACGGAACTGAATATAAGTTATTGCATTGAATAATTAAGTTCTTAATGTGAAAAGGATATTTGGATGATAGCAAGCCTTGAGATAAACTCTATTGACTTATGTGGAATAATAAGAATTTAAATTGCTAACACATAGTTCATAATGTAAAATGAAATTAGAGTTTGAGAAGAGATGTAAATTCTCAGTTTGAAAGAATTAAAGCTACAAGCTAATAATTAATGTTAAAGCCAAAGTGGACGGGGCCATAATTAAACAATGAGATGTAATGGCACGCTATGGAGCGGCGGTTGGAGCTCATAAACTTCCACAAGACTCTTATATTTCCACAAGACTTTTAAACTTCCACAAGACTCTTATATTTCCACAAGACTTTTAAACTTCCACAAGACTCTTATATTTCCACAAGACTTTTATATTTCCACAAGACTCTTATATTTCCACAAGACTTTTATATTTCCACAAGACTCTTATAATCCCACTAAACCTTTATATAAATTGCACCAGGCTTCTTATGTATCATGCTACTGATAATAAATAATAATACCTACAAGCTAAGCTATCATCTGATTACCTTTGAGTGGTTACAAATCTTCCCCGCAGCTGCAGTGAAGGATTTAGGTCACAGTTCAGACAGAGTCATTGCTAGGCTACACATATTTATGTTAGGATTTATAGACTGGTAGGTAATTAGGTCAGGAGAAAATAATTTAACACAGGGATAAGCCAATTACTAAACTTTCACGAAAGAACTTGAGTTACTTAAATGCGGTTAACAACGGAGGGTTCACTAGACGATCTGGCCAAAATAGTAGTTATTATAATATTACATTGCTTGACTGAAATTCACTGCAAATAGAATTAAGCTATGCTAAGGTTTCATCATCATACAAACAATACGCACTAAACAAAAACTCCAGACACAACCATTAGATTGTAGATAAATTAGGTTAATTAGTTTTAAGAATTAGATAATAAGTTAAGTTAAGGTAAAGCGGCGATGATGTGTGTATGTATTATAAGCTAGCTAGGCATATAGGTGTGAAAGGCATTAGATTTAGGTTTAGATTTAGGTGTAGCAAATTAATATTGTGGGGAGGTTACAAAATGAGTAACGTAAACAGATCGCTCTCGGAATCAAACATAAGTGAGGTGGGCTCAGATAACAGCCCCGTGCGATGTATTACGCGTCGCAACAAAAGGATTAGAGAAGATGACTTACCTGCGGAATTTAGCAGTTTTAAGGAAGAGCTCAGGGAACTAATGACATCCTTTATGTCAACCCAACAAATGCAACTTCAAGAGATTCGGGCAGACTTGAAGGAAATTCAACAGACTAATTACAACATCGACCAGTCAATTAGTTTGTTGATGAGTCACGACGAGGAGTTCCGTAAAAAAATTGAAATGTTGGAAATCCAGGCTAAAATTGACCGAGATAATATAGTGATTCTAGAGAATAAAATAGAGGACCTTCAACGAGTGTCGCGTAAAACCTGTGTTGAACTGAAGAATGTGCCGAAAAAATCACAAGAATCCAGTGAGGATCTCATTAAAATGGTGCTGTGTCTATCTGAAACCATTAACGTGAAGTTGGAACCTCGTGACATAAAAGATATTTTTCGCTTACCGTCCAGGAAACAGGAGATCAACACGAATTCCCCCATTGTTGTGGAACTTGTTTCAACCATATTGAAGAGTGAACTACTCAAACAAGCCAAGTCTTTCAATATTAAAAATAAAATTAAAATACAAGCCAAACATTTAGGACATACAACCAAGGAAGATACTCCCGTATTTTTAACGGAACATCTCACCCCCCAAGGAGCTCGCCTGTTTTTCCTGGCCCGGGACCTAGTAAAGACTGGAAAATATAAATACTGCTGGACCTCCTATGGCAAGATACTGGTTCGAAAAGACGACACCTCAAGAGTGATTCACATCACAAACGAATCTCAAATACACAACCTGGTACAGAGTGCATGACTGAGCTACGATTATTACCTAAATAGATACCTATATTTCTTAGCGATCCCAGTCGTCTTATCTATATTATCTCTAACAATGAGTAAGATTATAAGTAAAACAGGTAAGCCCAGCCGCTGTGTTATGCTATTATATGAGTTCACAGTAAACACAACACATTTTTCACCGAGTTTCATACTATCTGATACATACATACAACATATTACATCTACACAACAAAACACATACATACAACATAACCTATACCCAACTTCGTTCTGGCATCGCTACTTAAATGATAACAAAACTAATCTATTATTAAAACTACACCCACAAATTATCTTGCATACCAAATATCTGTATCAAACTAACTCTACCGACTTAAAACAACTAATTACTACCCAATTAAATAATAATTATAATATTTATAAAATCAACCCATTAACAACAACCCTTACGTACTTTATTACTACACATAATGAGTGATAGAATACAAGCTATTAATAATATAGACAGTCTGGACATAGCTACATCTATCAATTGTGACTGTGATGATCTTTCTAAGCACCACCGTACAGATAAAGCCAATCTTACAATTATTTCGCAAAATATCAGGAGCATTTACTGTAATTTTGATGACTTTTTGACTAACTTATCTACCTTTACATTTGAAGTTGATGTTATTATTTTGTCCGAGTGCCGTTTACATCCAGATAAACCTATCCCAACTTTAAATAGCTACACATCATTTACTACCACACGTTACCATAACCAAAATGACGGCGTGGTTGTGTATGTAAAGGAAACACTAAAACCTAAAGCCTCGGAAATCCAAATAACTCACGCTTCGGCAATGCAAATAGAAATATCAACGCACACTATATTAGGTATCTATCGCTCACCCGCAAATCATAACGCAGATCCCTTTATAGACTCGCTTTCCCATCATCTAACAAGTATTAATACCCAAAGAGATATTATTATTGCAGGTGACATTAATATAAATATTATACCCTTAGATAATGAGAAATCCACCGATAAAAGAAACCGTACCTCTTACCTTGACATGTTGTCAGCTTACGGTATTCTTCCGGGTCACACCATGGCCACAAGAGAAAGAACATGTCTAGATCATTATATGCTAAGAATAAAAAAAAAAACATATTCAGCTTTTATTGCCATATTAAATACTACTATCACAGACCATCTCACAACTTTTCTATCTATAACTAAATCTAAACAGAAACTAACCCCAATCAAAACTGCGTCAAAAATTGATTTAGAAAATGCTTTAAACAAATGGCATCCTCAGATGTATTAAAAATCGCAACAAGCTCCAAAAATTATATCGTGATGACCCTGACAACGACATCAAAAAAATTACTTATACGCGATATAGAAATTACTGTAACAAACTGATAAAAAAATTAAAAAGATCATATGATAGGAACTTACTTACAAAATCTATTAACAATAATAAATTATTATGGAAAAATATAAAAACACTAACATATACAAATAAACCTACTAGCGTAAATTCGGAACTCACAAACGTCAAACTAACCACACTCGATTCGGCAAATTTTATAAACAGTTACTTTGCTAATATTGGTAACGAGCTAGCTAAAAATATTAGTATAACATTAAATGAAGGTGATTTTAACCAATTTTTGCATCGATTACCAACTCATTCGCAATCACTTGTTCTCTTGGATACAGACCATGATGAAATAAATGCAATAATAAATAACTTAAAATTAGACAGTGCCCCTGGTTGGGACAATATTTCCACCTCATATATTAAATACGTTAAAAATGAAATTATACCTATTCTCACACATTTGGCAAACCTGTGTTTCGCGACGGGTATATTTCCCAATTCACTGAAAAGATCTATTATAACGCCGATTCATAAAGGTGGTAATAAAGAGAATGTTAGTAATTATAGGCCTATCTCGGTGCTTCCAGTCTTGGCCAAAATTCTAGAAAAGCTAATAAATAAGCGTTTGCTAAAGTATCTGGACACTTACAATATTCTATCACCAAACCAGTTTGGATTTAGACACGGAATCTCAACAGAAGATGCAGTTACGGCCATTAGTACATTAATAACCGAACAAGTCGATAAAGGCATAAAATGTCTCTCGGTATTCATAGATTTAAAAAAAGCTTTCGACACGGTCTCAAATGTAATTCTTTTGCAAAAATTAGAAAAAATTGGCATTAGAGATACCCAGTTACTTTTATTCAAAGACTATCTGACTAACAGAAAACAAAAAGTTAAACTTGATAGCTGCACAAGTGATGATATTGACGTATCATGTGGCGTTCCACAAGGAAGTGTCCTGGGCCCTACCTTGTTCCTCATTTACATAAATGATCTCTGCAACATGTCTATTCCTAACGCGAAAATATACTCTTACGCTGATGACACAGCAATCGTTTTCACTGGTAGCAGCTGGTCTGATTTAAAAGTGAATGCGGAGCAGGGTACAGCCCAGGTGGCCATATGGATGAGAAATAATCTACTTACCCTCAATACTGACAAGACTAACTACATTTGCTTCAGTATTTATAATAGTTCTCAGCCTTGCCAAGACTTCAACATAAAAATACACACTTGTGGGGCATTGGATGGTTTCAATGATGGGTGTGGATGTCCTCAAATTAATAAAGTACAATATGTAAAATATCTGGGGGTGATGTTGGACCAAAGGTTATCATGGTATCCTCAAATTGAACAAATTACATCAAGAATACGTAAATTTAACTGGATATTTAAATCACTAAGATATATAGCCCCAAAAGATGTGACTAGCAGTTCGAACAATTCTAGAAACTTATTAAACGAAATCTACACCTCGCTAGTACAATCAATAATAACTTATTGTATCCCTATCTGGGGTGGAGCACTCAAGACACGTTTCCTAGAAGTAGAGAGAGCACAACGTACTTTACTAAAAATAATGTATTTCAAAAAAAGGACATTCTCAACACAAAATTTATACCAAATTAGTAACCTACTATCGGTACGTAAATTATACATTAAACAGACAATTTTAAAAAAACACAAAAATCTAATTTATGAACCATGTATAACGGGAAGAAGAAGAAAGAATAACATAGTCAACGTTCCCCATAGAAAAACTCAATTTGCTAAGGTACAATTTGAATCACGCACAGCTGTTCTATATAACAAAGTAAACAAAGAAATGCTAATATACAATAAATCCTTTCATGAGTGTAAATCTATAATTAGTAATTGGGTAAAAAACTTAAGCTACGACGAAACGGAAAATTTTATACATAATTAAATATACAGATAAATACACATGCACAATAATATATAGACGCATATTATATTATATTCATTTCCATACATATACAAACATTCACACATAAACACACACACACACACATACACATGCATACTTATATCATACATATCATGGAATAACACGGTGAACTAATAAAAGCGGCTTGGTGAAACTTAAAATTAAAAATCAATATGTCTAATACATTCTTGAGATATTGTTTATAACTAAAATTCGTAGTATAACTTAAATGATTGTAAAATTGATTCTCTTAAAATATTGTTTATATAACTATAAATTGAAGTCCATCTTAAATTATTATAAAACTGATTGGTAACCGCTTAAAATATTACTTATAACTAAAATTATTGTAGTGAAACTTAAAATTAATTACCTACTTAAAATAGTTTAAGTTTAAGAAAGTTAATTAGTTAAGTCTGTATTGTATTTAAGAAAGAGCGGAATCCCCTGGTACAGGCAATTACAAGCTTAAAAGGGGGCTCCGGCAACTGTTGTATACAACTGTTTTGAAAAGAAATAAACAATTTTTGATTTTGATTTTTTTGATTTTGAATTAAAGGCTGATCCCAAAGTCAGTTAAAATTTAATCATAGAGTGAATTTTATGTAGGTAATACGAATGATTGTTAAATGTCACGTCAAATATCAAGGCATTTAACGATGGTTAGAGCTTACTCAACGACTAAATTTAAAATTTAAACAACATAACAACGTTATAAACAGTCCAAAAAAAGCTGAAACAGGTCGCGATATGATCAATAATAAGAATGAAAATCATAAACATTTAATTAAGTGGAGGAACTTATTCCCTACTAGGGTATTCCTCATCAGTGTCATTTAAAGTGTCTTTAATTTTATTTTCATAAGGAATACTTAAGTAATCCTTGTGATTAGTTTTTTTTGTAAAGTAAGGGCAGACCATCAAAATAATCTTGCACTGTACTTGCAATTTACAGTACTTCTAGTAACAATGTATTTATCCCTCTACCATCAATTTCTTTGAGATTGCGTAAAAGGCATGTGGCAATTTCGCAATAACCACGACCATGTTTACCATCTGCCTCTCCCCATGTGTCTTTTCTGCGTTTTAGATTCATACACGGTAGAAATATACGGTAAGTATTATTTAGTAAGGTTTAGGAAAACGAAAACTTCATTAGGGTAAAGGCCATATATAATTTATTATGAGACATACCTTAAAATAACATTTTGTACAAGTGCATGATACGTCAAAATTTGTGATAAAGATTTGTTTAGGACCCCCTAAAATGTGTAATGTAAGGGACATAAACTAGTTCTTTTTCAAGATATCAACTTTCAAGTATACCATTCGATGGCGAGTAAAATTCCGAATCCAACGGTGTATATAACTCATTTTCGGGAAATTGTCCCTTACATTAATTCATATTTCCGTGATCGATATAGCGGAGCTTGTCCGTCAGTTTTATTTTGGCTGTTAACTAACAACATGATGATGTTAATGAAAATGTCGTTGATCATACCGATCCAGAAAGTTTTGAACCAACAATAACAAATAAAGAAGCCAGAGCTGCAATCAACACTCTACGAACTTATGTTGAAAGATGTGATGATATCGAGAATCATGTATTCGGTTCATTGTTTGAGCTTGAAAAAATAATTGATAAAAAATCTGCAAATTGCTTAAATCAAATTTGCATTTCCCTTGACATTCGTGTTATAGAGATTCCACTGTATATTGATATCGATAGTTTTTCTAATAGTCCTCATTCCAACACTACCCTAAGTTAGGGGCGCAAACAATCATGAATAACCATAAAGTATGAGCGAAATTGGGGTGAATGATGCAATTATATAACTTAAGTTCATGTGTGGGCTTTCAACAATGAGCACAGAGCACACTAAAGGTACTGATAGACATGCTACTAAATAAGTATGCTTATTAGTATGCTTATTACAAGCGTATACGTAATAAGCATGCTAATTACTAGCAACGCTTTGACACACATACTACTAAGTAGCAAATGCTTAATAGTGGCATGCTTACGTGCTAGTAATGAGCATGTCTATCAGTGATTCACGACTATTATCCCCGAAGGGTTAGTCAGAGACTAGGCAATGAGAACCGCAAAAGCAGTCCTTGCCATAGTCCACTTTTCACCAATTAGCGCCTACACACGTGTTCAGCGCAGGGTTTTAAAACACTATTTAAATCAGGTAATTTTTTTAATAAAAATCATTGATTTAAATCAATTAAATCGAGGTGAAGCGGTTCTTCACGCCGGAGCAACGTTGTCTTTTGTATAAAACTCAGGTGCGCTCCTGCTTGGAGTATTGCTCTCATCTTTGGGACGGATCCACCAAGTACTTGCTCGAAGCTCTTGACAGGTTGCAAAGACGTGCTGTCCGTATTATCGGTAACGATGACGTTACGACCAGTCTGGAGCCGTTACAGCTACGTAGGGACATTGCTTCCCTTAGTGCTTTCTACCGCCTTCACCATGGTGAATGCTCTGAAGAGCTCTTTGACCTCATCCCTCCCTCTCCTTTCCTTTCCAGATCAGCGCGTGCAGGTCTTAGAAGCCACCCTCATACCGTGCTGACCATCAAGACACGTACCAAAAAGTTTGGACAATCGTTCTTTTGCCGAACTGCCCGTATGTGGAATGCGCTTCCCGCACACGTGTTTCCTTCCACTTTTTCTCCCGGGTTATTTAAGCGGGGCGTGAAAAAGCATTTATGCAGGCCGCCATAGTGAGAGCGTTCGGCATAGCGTGGTAGCGCTGTGATGAACGCTTTCACTTCTTGGGCTTCACTGGCAGCTTTTCATCAGGCAGAGTGAAGCCATTATGGAGTGCCACAATAAAAAAAAAATTTAAAAAAAAATAAAATTTTATATTATCATTAATGAAAATAACAATAAGTATACTTAGTATTAACAATAAAATACTGTCAAAGGGTTTACATAGAATTAGCAGTCTCAAAAAATATTTTGTATGTATTAGGAACTAAAAATCTTATTTTTCTTAGATTTTTATTTAGCTTTAGCTATTTTTCATTAATTAACATTCATCATGAGCTCAATAAAAAGCAACTTTCAGTATGAGAGACTGAATCATACATCAAATCAGTTAAAACTTAAAAACTTGGATACGTACTTGAAATTTGTCTTCAGCTGTAGCAAATCAAATCAGAAATCAGTCTTGTAAACTTGGATAAATAGTAATAATAATTGGTCAAGATTTATTTATACTTATTAATTTTTAAAGCTTGCACTCAGCAGCTTAGAGCATTCAACCTGCTGCGGCAGCTGCTGCTACCAAGGCGTTAACTTGAGAATCGCACTGCACAGGTTGGTTTGGTTTTAATTACCATTTTGCAACAACAACCAGGACCAAAGACTACGTGCCTTCCGAAACACGGTCGCACCATAAAGTTACTATACCTTTCCGTTAGGTATAGTAACTTTATGGGTCGCACCTTATTAGTTGGTTGAATGCTCTAATCTCAGCAGAGACAAAACCAAGCAAAAGTATTCGAGTCATACAGCCTATTCAATTGTCAGTACTAATAAAAGTGTTTGGTTTAGACACATAAAAAAATCAAAATAAATCAAATAAATCAATAAAAATTAAAAAAACTTGATTTTTAAAAACGAATAAACAAAACGATTTTTTCAAAAAAATCATGGTTTTTTTTCAACCTTGGTTCAGCGTGACAGGTGGTGAGCCCATCGCCGCTTTATGCTGTTGGATGTATGTGCAGTCTTAAGTCCATTAGTCGCCTTTAGAAAACCCAAGGGGAGAGAGGGAAGGGTGGTAGTATTCTTTCACCTGTACGCGTCACGGTTACTAAACACGTAAAGAGCTTTATTACTCCTTATAAGGAAAGTAGAAAGATCAGTTGGTTTAATGCTCTAAGTAAGATCATCATGTGTTTATGTTATAATAATTATTAGCCGTTACTTTACTCCCGCGCTTCCGTCCAAGCTAACTTAGAAACACCGTCATCATTCTTCAGCTAGTTTGCACAAAATATCTACAAATGGTATACTAAAACCATCCTCATTTATCGCTCTTTCTGTTAGTGAAAATCGCATAAAAATCCATTGCGTAGTTTATAAGAATAAAGCGGAGCCACAGACACATGAAAACGGCGACTTTACTTTATATCCTATTCTAATATTATAAACGCGAAAGTTTGTAAGTATGGATGGATGTTTGTTACTCTCACATAAAATCTACTAAATGGATTTGAATGAAATTTGGCATACAGATAGTTTATAACCTGGATTAACACATAGAATACTTTTTATTCTGATATTTCCACGGGAACGGGAACCACACGGGTGAAACCGCGAGCGGCCGCTAGTATTATAAACGCGAAAGTTTGTAACTATGGATGGATGTTTGTTACTCTTTCACGTAAAAACTACTGAATGGATTTGGATGAAATTTAGCTTACAGATAGTTTATAACCTGGATTAACACATAGAATACTTTTTATCCAGATATTCCCACGGGAACTGGAACCACGCGAGTGAAACCGCGAGCGGCCGCTAGTATGTAATAAATAAGGAAGAGGCCTATGATGATGATAATGGTTTACAAAAAAATGTGCTTCTAACGGGGTAAACTCATGACCTTCATTTCACCGTGAGCTAAGTGACGATAAGGCCGATGGTGGAAATACACTTCACCTTCAATCTGAGTAATTGGCTACAAGCTCTAGCTGGGAATCGAACACTGTCGGAATCGGTCTGAGAACGGTGGTTTTAACCACTAGACCAGAGAAGACTCATCATTCGCTTGCCATGTTCTCATGTTACTTGGGATCGACGCAGGATGTCTTTTTCTTCCATATAACTCGGTCATTCGTCATCAATCATCCAATCCCTTCTCATTCATGTCATCCCTCACACAATACATCCATATTTTCCTATGTAGAGAGCAAGTAACAACATACATACATATAATCACGACTATTATCCCCGAAGGGTTAGTCAGAGACTAGGCAATGAGGACAACAAAAGCAGTCCTCAATCATAGTTCACTTTTCACCAAATAACGACTGCACATGTGCTTAGCGTGATAGGTGGTGAGCCCATCGCCGCTCTATGCTGTTAGAAGTATGTGCAGTCATTAGTCCGTTAGTCGCCTTTTACGACACCCAAGGGAAGAGAGAGGGGTAGTATTTTTATACCGCTTCGAGACACGGTTCACAGCAAGCAACAAAGCTCAAAATAATAACCAAAATTTAATTTCTCTTCAAAATCACTTTAATTTCATAATAAACTTACTTAGGTCTACTTCACAAAATAATAAATTTAACAACTTGTTAATCTATACATTATTATTAAATATGTATATTTGGTGGAGACTTGAGAGCTCAGCTGTCGTAAGACACAAAAAAAAATTCATTGTTAGCAACCTCTAGAAGTCTTCGTGGCGGACAAGGGGTTACGGAACATTCAGAAATTGACTAAAGATCTTCATCCCCGAAGGGTTAGTCAGAGGCTAGGCAATGAGGACAGCAAAAGCAGTCCTCTACCATGTCCACCTTTCACCAAATAGCGACTGCACATATGCTCAACGTAACAGGTGGTAAGCTCATCGCCACTTTATGCTGTTGGATGTATGTGCAGTCATTATTCCGTTAGTCGCCTTTTACGACACCCAAGGGAAGAGAGGGGGTGGTACCTACCCAACTAGCAAATTGGTCATATAAAAACTGTGCTATGCGAATTTCGGTTATATAACTGTTGAATTGATGTTATTAGACAACTACAACGTTGTGTAACCGTTATTCCTACAACGATTTAGTCCCGTAACTAAATGGTCCACTAAATAAGTTGAGTAAACGTTTTTACGACTACTTATTACAACGTCGTATAATGGTACAAAAATATAGGTTAAGTAAACGTTTTTACGACTGTATTATACAACGTTGTATAGTGGTGCCTGTGTATAGGTTAGGTAGACGTTTATACGACTGATTTATACAACGTCGTATAGTGGTGCCTGTGTATAGGGTGGGTAGACGTTTTTACGACTGATTCATACAACGTCGTATATTAGTGCCTGTGTATAGGTTAGGTAGACGTTTTTACGACTGATTTATACAACGTCGTATAGTGGTGCCTTTGTATAGGGTGGGTAGACGTTTTTACGACTGATTCATACAACGTCGAATAGTGGTGTTAGATTATAGGTTACGTGAACGTTTTTACGACTGCTTTATTATATCGTCGTATTATGAAGCCAGTTTGTAGGTCGGATAAATAAAAAAATATGACACCATGTATAAAGGTTTTATTTAAATTAAAGGTTATCTTTTCATGTTTATTATTTCACGGAACTCTTAAAATAATTTATCATGTCGTTCATGTTCATGTCATTCATCTTGGTCGCAAGAAACCGCATTATGCAACCTTTTCATTCTATAATTGATGTATAGAAGTCGTTTCTTAACTTAGACAAGATGGCTGCTATTTTAGTATGTAAACAAATTTTAAGCAATAGTCTACAATAATTTAATTTCAAGAAATTCGAAGGGGGCGTAAAAAATTTCACAACAACACACCTATATTTCACCACAAAACTAAACTTCCCATAAGAACTAGGTGCACTGCACACATTTATCCTTACACTCTGTTCGTGTATAATATTGTTAAAGTAAATTGTTACATTTGAGATTTTGTCCCTTTTGGGGAAAAGGAAGAAAATCCCAAATGCAAGCTTCAGTGGGTTGTTATCAAATAAAACCATAAAATGTTCAACAGCTAGGCAGTATATTGTAAAAGAACACACAAATATTTTGTCCAACAACAATAAAATAAAATTATAAATTTTATTTCATTCTTATTATTTAAAAGAGGGGGGTTAGTCACAATTTTATCTTATATTATGTTAGGTACAATTCATCTACGTTACTCCTTTTAATTTATTTAGCCGAAAATCACAAATAAAAACTATCAGTCGAAATTGACCCTAGGGTCAATCTCAAATGAAAGTTCAACAAACTTTCTATTAATTTTGCCAACTATAATTTACTGTTTAAAGTAATCTAAACCTTATTCCAAAGCTATATCACCCCCTAAAACACACTAAAATCCTAAGAGTCAAAAGTGACCAAGCGGGTCGGTGATAATTTTAATTTAAAATAAATTTTATAATACCGTTCCTACTACTGCCTAACCAGCCAGCTAATATCTCAGTCGTACGAGCTATGGTCGTGAGTGGGGGTCGGGATAAAGCCAATACCGTTCGGAGTATGAAGTTGAAATTAAAATTAAATTACTCCGTCTATAAAAATATTAAATTAAATGTTTTAAACCGTTTAACCGTATCAAAACTCTCACACGTTTAAAGCCGATACTCTAGAGAACCGTGGGGTTATACCGATATTAAATAAATATTTATGGACGCCAGGATCGTATAGTCGATCCGAATCTGGAGACGATGTCACCATACAACTTCACACAGGTCGAACTCGCAGATCCTCAAAGGTTTCACAACTTCACCAACGCTTGGTGTAGTTGGATATAAAAGAAAATACTATGTTAAGGTTTCGAAACCCTAATGTAAGAATATGTTCCTGAATAAAGAACGATTAAACCCAGAGTGGGGGTACAAAAAACGTCAGCGCCTGTGCGGCGACAGCTCGCTGGCAGCAGGTGGCCGCTGGTGCCCCGAAGAGGCAGGTCTCGCGTCCAGGCTTTAGGGCCCAGCTCTAAATCCTGGCGGCGAGACGGGCCTCTCGAAGCATGCGCTAGGATATTCTATATCTACGCGTGGCTGCCAGCGGCGTCACGACCGGTTGGTGGTGGCACGGATTCCTGAGTGCATTGATCTCAACTCCTCGCACCACGTCACACCAGAGATTCTACTCGTTTCGGCGTCGCAACTCGGCAGCTCTCCTTTCGCCGGAAACACTTATAAATCGAAGGCCAGCTTATAATTTATACTCCCATTGTCGGGTAATTCATAAGAAATTGTTCTTTTAAAATTTTCCTTCAAACTAACAAAACATCAAATATGACGTCTGTCACAACTCGCCCTCTGCTAACAGAACTTGCCAACAATAACAACACACGACCTAAAAAAAAATTAACGTTTAGCAATGGGAAATGCATTTTTCTTTAATTTAAAATTGTGTTTTGTGATATTTAACTCACTAATTACCCTGTCGTAATATTAAGGAGTATTAGTTTGCTCTCTGGTAACCCCTACGGGCAGAGACAATATCCATATAAAAAATATTACTCCCGTTCGAATGTTCTAGATAAAAGTCCTTATAGAAAAAATTAGTTCTATTTCCGGATTTGCTTGAATTAAATTTAATTACTTAAAGTAATTAATATACATATTATTTTATTATGTAATTTATTATTAGAACTGTTTCGACTATTTTTTAAAATTGAATCTTTTATGTGAAATTAAAAGCTGACAGCTACTTCGCCCCGCTACCGCTAGGCGTCGCTACGGTGGCTGTCATTTTGTCTATGGTGTTATGTCAAATACAAAACGTAAACACGGAATAAAATCTCTTTAGATGTAAGTTTAAGTCTTACTAAAACTGATTTAGAAATATGTTTTAATTGAAAATGCAAGAAAAGTGTGTCTTGTAATGTGTCAGCCAAGGCTCCATGTCTTTAATGTGAAGAAAAATGGATTTAATTCAAACAAGCTACACGGACTAATGTTTTTGGACATTTGATCATTCTAAAGGATGATTTCAGGTAAGTCCTATTCAACCATTGCGAACTTCTTTTGTAGATTAGTAAAGGCAGACAGGGCCACGAATTTACAACGTAACAGTACCTCCCCAACCACCAGAGATTTGACCGACCAGGGCAAATCTCGACGCTGGCCCTCCAGCGTCACACTACACTTCAAACAACCAAGCAAGCACAAACAACCAAAAGAAACCTACCCGTGTAGCTGCACTACACAATAACTTAAAACTTTCCTGTAAATAGCTATACAATATGCTATGACAGTAAAAAAACAACAAAACGCAGCCTTGTGTACGACAATTCTTCATATATATATATATATATATATATATATTTAAATATACAAATATCCCATATATATATAGTTTGTATATCCCAAAAAATATACAAACTTCTATATGAATATAAACTATTGTACGTAATAAATACAATAATATCAATTATAATATACTCTTACATAAATCTAAAAATTTGGTGGCTATGCAGTTAACATATTATCACAGTGTCACCAACCGCACTGTTGCCTCGCGTTAAGGCTTTTGGTACCAGTCACTGATCCGCTGGGGTGTATGGCTTACTTTTTTAACAATACTGGTTACTGAAAAGTCACCACAATAGACTCACAAAGTGAGTCTGATCCATTAAGCAATATGGAAAAGACAAACCTTTTGGAGTTCAATATGAATATTACCAAAATACTAGATTATAAATGATTGATTACTTTATATATATTAAATACACTAATTTTGGTTATAATGATATTATTACATAAACATAAAAACTGGTGGCTATACAGTTAACCTATTATTACAGTGTCACCAGCCGCACTGACGCCTCGCGTTAAGGCTTTTGGTACCAGTCACTAATCCGCTGGGGTGAATGGCTTATTTAACTATACAGGTTACTGAAATAGACCTACAGTTATCCCACTGGGTAAGTCTGATCCATTAAGCAATATGGAAAAGACGAAGCCCAGAGAGGCACAAACTAATAAATATATACACCAAACGTCTATATATGTTCTACAGGTTAGGTCTGATCCATTTACAAACATGGAAAAGACGAAACCCAAAGAGCTATACAATAATAAATATATGTTAGAATCGTCTACACGTCCAAGTCTACCCTTCCTAACAAACGATACCTCCTCAATACACAAACATCTAAATGCTCCTACCAACAAGCAAATATTTAAAGAAATGCCCAGTAAACCTCTTACACGGCTGGGCAGCCGTAAACCAAAAACAAATAACCCACAACCCAAACCAACAAAAATTCACCACCACCTAAAAGTTTGGCTAACCGCCCCTAAATAAATCCTACAAAAAAAAAAAACCGAATTCCATCAAAGCAGCCTACACGCCCGCCAATAAATGGCCACCTTCCTCAGGACTATCACCACGTTGCCTTACCAACGGTCCGGAGATTGAGGTTTGGCTAACCGCCCACAAAGAAAATCCAACATAAACTTATTCCGTCAAAGCAGCGTACACGCCCGCCAATAAATGGCCACCTTCCTCAGGACTATCACCACGTTGCCTTACCAACGGTCCGGAGATTGGACCCATTCAATATGGTGTCTAATCTCCAAACTTAAAATAAAAAGAAACAAAAACAAAACTCCAGCTTAACAAAAGAACTGTGATACCACGCCAAAAGTCGACTTTCCTATTTGTAGATAAACGTCAAAAACCACAAAAATTTTTAAACAACAAGCTCCCTTGAAAGGGCTTCTAGCACTGTGGCATATACAGCCACTAGCGCTAAAACAGCGGTAACTTCAAGGCATATACAGCCCTCCATCGTCACCATTAACCCCTTTCACAAGAAACCAAACACCACAAGGGATTCCAGCACTGTGGCATATACAGCCACTAGCGCTGAAATAGAGTGACTTCAAGGCATATACAGCCCTCCATCGTCACTTTTCAACCCCTAACAACAAACAAAAACACCACAACGGAGGTTTTCAACTCACCATACAAACGAGAAATCGTAAATTGCAAAGTAAATTTAATAGTATTAGCATTTTAAAGGTATTTATTGCAATGTAAAAAGTAATTTTAATTGATGCAAGTCAAAAAAAAAAAATTAAAATATTAGGCGTGGCATTTTAAAATTTAAAAAAAAAGCTACTAAAATATGAGCTGGCTTTCTCACTAGGTGATATAAATTTAAGTAAGTAATAGTCCATAGAATTCAGTAACAACCGCAGCAAACACAGTATTATAATAATAATACTTACAAATAATTGTATTTAAGTCAATCTCAGTCAATATCGTTCAAATAATATTTTAATTATAGGAATACACTAACACCACAATCAACGCTTGTATTAGAAAAATAAAAATTAATATAACATTTGTATTCCAATAAAAATTGTGTCATAATAACCTATTGTGTCATAAAATAATAATCCAGTTCAGCTGAGTACAATACTTATATAATTAACACTTGTATATATAAAAAATTAAATTAATATCACTGGTATTTAAATAAAATTAGTGTTAAGATCGTTCAAATAATAATAATTTCATATTGACACAATATTTAAAAAAAAGAACGAATAAAAATTCGATATTAAAAAAATAAAATGGGAGGAATCCGTGCCAATGCACGCGTGACGGTTTTTCTTAAAAGTAATAATCCCCACGGTTCTAGTACGCTATCGGTATTCTGGCTTTTTAGTTACAGCATAAGACATAACCACTATCCCTAACCAAAACACACGTTGAGTGCGCCACTGTTACATTTGAGATTTTGTCCCTTTTGGGGAAAAGGAAGAAAATCCCAAATGCAAGCTTCAGTGGGTTGTTATCAAATAAAACCATAAAATGTTCAACAGCTAGGCAGTATATTGTAAAAGAACACACAAATATTTTGTCCAACAACAATAAAATAAAATTATAAATTTTATTTCATTCTTATTATTTAAAAGAGGGGGGTTAGTCACAATTTTATCTTATATTATGTTAGGTACAATTCATCTACGTTACTCCTTTTAATTTATTTAGCCGAAAATCACAAATAAAAACTATCAGTCGAAATTGACCCTAGGGTCAATCTCAAATGAAAGTTCAACAAACTTTCTATTAATTTTGCCAACTATAATTTACTGTTTAAAGTAATCTAAACCTTATTCCAAAGCTATATCACCCCCTAAAACACACTAAAATCCTAAGAGTCAAAAGTGACCAAGCGGGTCGGTGATAATTTTAATTTAAAATAAATTTTATAATACCGTTCCTACTACTGCCTAACCAGCCAGCTAATATCTCAGTCGTACGAGCTATGGTCGTGAGTGGGGGTCGGGATAAAGCCAATACCGTTCGGAGTATGAAGTTGAAATTAAAATTAAATTACTCCGTCTATAAAAATATTAAATTAAATGTTTTAAACCGTTTAACCGTATCAAAACTCTCACACGTTTAAAGCCGATACTCTAGAGAACCGTGGGGTTATACCGATATTAAATAAATATTTATGGACGCCAGGATCGTATAGTCGATCCGAATCTGGAGACGATGTCACCATACAACTTCACACAGGTCGAACTCGCAGATCCTCAAAGGTTTCACAACTTCACCAACGCTTGGTGTAGTTGGATATAAAAGAAAATACTATGTTAAGGTTTCGAAACCCTAATGTAAGAATATGTTCCTGAATAAAGAACGATTAAACCCAGAGTGGGGGTACAAAAAACGTCAGCGCCTGTGCGGCGACAGCTCGCTGGCAGCAGGTGGCCGCTGGTGCCCCGAAGAGGCAGGTCTCGCGTCCAGGCTTTAGGGCCCAGCTCTAAATCCTGGCGGCGAGACGGGCCTCTCGAAGCATGCGCTAGGATATTCTATATCTACGCGTGGCTGCCAGCGGCGTCACGACCGGTTGGTGGTGGCACGGATTCCTGAGTGCATTGATCTCAACTCCTCGCACCACGTCACACCAGAGATTCTACTCGTTTCGGCGTCGCAACTCGGCAGCTCTCCTTTCGCCGGAAACACTTATAAATCGAAGGCCAGCTTATAATTTATACTCCCATTGTCGGGTAATTCATAAGAAATTGTTCTTTTAAAATTTTCCTTCAAACTAACAAAACATCAAATATGACGTCTGTCACAACTCGCCCTCTGCTAACAGAACTTGCCAACAATAACAACACACGACCTAAAAAAAAATTAACGTTTAGCAATGGGAAATGCATTTTTCTTTAATTTAAAATTGTGTTTTGTGATATTTAACTCACTAATTACCCTGTCGTAATATTAAGGAGTATTAGTTTGCTCTCTGGTAACCCCTACGGGCAGAGACAATATCCATATAAAAAATATTACTCCCGTTCGAATGTTCTAGATAAAAGTCCTTATAGAAAAAATTAGTTCTATTTCCGGATTTGCTTGAATTAAATTTAATTACTTAAAGTAATTAATATACATATTATTTTATTATGTAATTTATTATTAGAACTGTTTCGACTATTTTTTAAAATTGAATCTTTTATGTGAAATTAAAAGCTGACAGCTACTTCGCCCCGCTACCGCTAGGCGTCGCTACGGTGGCTGTCATTTTGTCTATGGTGTTATGTCAAATACAAAACGTAAACACGGAATAAAATCTCTTTAGATGTAAGTTTAAGTCTTACTAAAACTGATTTAGAAATATGTTTTAATTGAAAATGCAAGAAAAGTGTGTCTTGTAATGTGTCAGCCAAGGCTCCATGTCTTTAATGTGAAGAAAAATGGATTTAATTCAAACAAGCTACACGGACTAATGTTTTTGGACATTTGATCATTCTAAAGGATGATTTCAGGTAAGTCCTATTCAACCATTGCGAACTTCTTTTGTAGATTAGTAAAGGCAGACAGGGCCACGAATTTACAACGTAACAAAATGTAAAACTAGTTAAGTAAATTATAACTTATAAACCGTTTAAATTTTGTATTTGATAACACGCACTTTTCCAGCAAACATCACAGCAACGAATGAATGGAATGAACTGAATGTATACAATAAAAATTGATGTTAAACACTTAACCGACATTACAGTCATCTTCTAATGTCTATGCAATTGTTATAGGACTTCAGTGGTTCGATAACAGTCGGTCGAAAACTTTTACGTAACATTTAAAAGTTCTTTACTGACGTTTATTTAACTTGTAAATAACAATAATGTCGTTTAATATGGGCCTATTTCGCGTTGTATAAACGTCTACAACACGTTTATATGACCCACTTTATAGAACCAAAAGGAAATGTAAAACGTTTTCTCAACTATTATGCAACGATAATTTGTTACTTGGGCAGTATTCTTTTACCGCTACTAGGGGTTGCAGTCCCGGTACTGTGGAGAAAACGGGATTCCCGGTACGGAGCTAACTCTGGTACCGGGAAAACCGGGAAATTTTGGTACTTTTCGGTAATGAGTTTTTTTTTAATCCAGATGTAACTAACGTTTGGTTTTAAATATTACACAAAAAGTTTATAATAAAAAAATGTTTTGTCAATTGTTGTACTAGCTGTGGAATCACTTTGTCAAATGGAATTGTTTAGAGATCATCCGAGTTGAATGTATTAAATTAAAAAGGGTCTATATGCAATGGATTTTTATCATGAGTGTTTTAAGGTGAGTAAATAGTATAAATTCGTCCAAACCAAGACCGTTCAAACAGCGACAGACTGCCTTCTCCAATGGATCCCCTCGGCCGGGATAGTGGTTTTGGGAGACTTCAATGCCCACCACGTCGGATGGCTTGGTTCACGCACAACTGACCACGCGTGTAGAGTCGTTCATGACCTCGCTTTGGCCTACACTACAATCTTTGGTCTGTCCCAATTGGTAACCGACCCTACGCGGGTTCCATTCCAGATGTGGAGGGCCATTCTTTATTGGACCTTCTGCTGACCCCGCACCCAGACGGCTATCAAGTTTCTGTTGATGCACCACTATGCTCATCAGACCGCTGTCTGATTCGTATACTGTGCCTCTCACAGAAACTTCAAAAACATCGAGTCTGGCATTATAGGTCAGCGGACTGGGATTGGATGCGAATTTTTTTTGCGTCCCACCCATGGTGGCGAGTTTGCTTCTCGCTGGATGATCTTGATGTCGCCGCCAACTCTGTCGTTGATGTGATGTGATACTGCAGGGAATGGAACTTTTCATTCCAAACTCTGTGGTTCCCATTGGCGGCAGGTCCCAACCATGGTTTGGTCGTTGTTGCAAAATGGCGTCTCGCCAAAAGCGACAACATTACCAAGCTTGGGCTAATGCGGTGTCATCAAAGGATCCAAAGACCAGTGCGCTCAGAAAGAGACGCAACTTGGCCGCCAGGTCCTTTAAGGACAGTGCCAAGGCGTAGTCATCATTCATAAATAGAATTGGCGAGAGGCTAGTGCGTCTTTCTTGGGGTACGCGTGCGTTCTGGTCTCTCGCGAAAGCTACCTTAGGGAATTTTTGTCAGCCGTCCCTGCCACCATTGCGATGACTGCCTGGCCCATACTTCCAAGGAGCAAGCCGACCTCTTGGGCACTCTTTAGCATCAAACTCGACCTTGGACGATGGGGAATACTCTCCACCAACCATACCGAATTGCGCTTGTTCAATGCCAAACGTCCGGTTCCTACAAAGGTCACTTCGTAAAGCTGTTTTTTCCTTGATATCCCATAAGTCGAGTGGGGCTAATGCAGTTCCTCCTTTTGTGCTTCGGACGTGTGCTCCTGAGTTGGCGCTGATTCTAACGCGCTTTTTCCGGCTCTCTTACACTAATGGCGTTGTCCCGAGCTCTTGGAAGACAGCCCTTGTCCACACAATTCTCAAAAAAAAAGTAGCTACTGAGCGATCGCCAGTATGGTTTTCGTCGCGGTCGTTGGGCAGGTGATCTTTTAGTGTACCTTACTCACCGATGAGCGGAGACAGTCAAGAGTAAAGGGGAGGCACTGGCAATACGCTTGGACTTCGCGAAAGCCTTTGACAGGGTATGGTACAGGGCTCTTCTCTCTAAACTTCCATCATACAGGCTTCCTGAGAAGTTGTGTTCGTGGGTTGCCAGCTTTCTTTCTGGGCGTAGTATCAGAGTGTAGTCGACGGTTCGTGCTCTAACATGAAACCTGTGAATGCTGGAGTCCCACAGGGGTGTGTGTTAGCACCTACTCTGTTTCTTCTGCATATCAATGACATGTTGCATAACAACAGCATTCATTGCTATGCGGACGACAGTACGGGGGTAACGCTTTACACCGGACGAGCTAATATTTCTCTAGAAAGCGTCATCGAGAGCCGGAATAAACTTGTGACTGACACCGAGAACATGTTAAGTCGTGTCTTAAATTTGGGCCGACATAGCCTAGTCTACTTTAACCCCTCCAAAATACAAGTTTGCGCATTTACCGCGAAAAAACATCCCTCGTACCGTACCTCTGAACTTTGAGGGAGCTCTCCTTGATTGGTATCCGACTATTGGAATCCTTGGCGTCGATATTTCGAGTGACGTTCAGTTTCGAGGTCATTTGGAAGGTAAAGCTAGGCAAATATTGGCGTAACTTTAAGTTATAATAAAAGTACTGAAAGTACCGAACCGGAAAAATCGGTACCGGGAATTCCCGGGAGCATGCCCTAACCGCTACCCAACACGGCTTGATTATTTTTTTTCATATAACATTTTCATATGAAATCTCTTTTTAAAATCCTGTATTATGTTATAAAAATATAGTCTTCTTATGACACTCAGTAGTACTACTCTACTGAGTTCGCTTCAAAAATAATATGAATATTACTTAGGTAGGTACCGATAAATTCAAAAGTGTGGGGTGAAAGAGAACACAATATTGTATGTTGTCTGATATTTATTATCTAGTTTGAGCAAGACTATTTAACTATATACAATTCTTGTAGTCTCTAAAACACTTATAATCTTAGTAGTACCAAATGTACTACACTAAAAGTTCTAACTACATTAAAGTACGATATTAATCCACAATGCGAGTAATTAGCTAAGGTATCTCTATACATTATTAACAACTACTCTATTATATTTATATTTTTTACCTATAATTTTTTTACAACACTGGTTCAAGTTTCACTCGGAATCCGCAACGAAAAAAGGTGTCATAAAAGAAGGCAAAAAAAGGACTGATTGGATCTTTACATATGTTTTGCCTTTGCCAGTGTCTCAGCTCATAAGAAAATCAAATAAGAACTTGAAAAATTGAGAAAACGCGATCTCAGAATGGCGCGCAGGGTAGTGAGCAGAATATTCAACGTCGAATAACTTGTTCCTCATGGGAGCTACAGAGTTATCGCCGTACAAAATATACCTACATTTAGTTTTAATTTAACACTTTTCGAATGATACCTACTATAGTTTTAATATGCTACAGGATGGGTACAGTAAGTCCCAAGTTCTTTCCATAGAAGATGATAGAATCCAAACTCTTTGACTAGCGATGATGTATTTTTTGAAGAGGTTAATAGTAATAAAAGCTATGTTTTAACAGAAGATGAATTTTAACTAGAATCATGGGATTTGGTGGTCGCAGCCAAAACTGTTTAAATGTCAACATTATACCTAATCACTCTGCATTATGAACATAATAATATCGAAAATATATGTCAACAGTACATTACTAACCTTATAAATAAGACTAGAACCATATCTAAACGGCTAGGTTATGTAAACATTTAATTTTATTTCTTAATTAAATTTTATTATTATGTACACATCCTTACACTATTATTGCACTTAATTTTATAATAGTTCTATTCAACTAAACCCTTCATTAGTTTAAATTCTACATTATCTATCTTACACTGTGTTTAAAACTGTTTTTAGCCGGAAAAATGTAGAGGTAACAATTCTATAAGACATTAAATTCAGCTTGAGTACTGTACTGTACTGCTGCGTAAGTCGTAAATGACTAGGTATAAAATATTACTAACCTGTGATTTTTTAATTGATAAAAGGCTTCTAATACGTAGTAACGGGCTTTTGAAAATGCAGACATAAAGTGTCAAATTTGTGTTAATTAAAGAGTCTCTGAGCGCGAGATATATTATGATTCGGTACATCTGTACCGAATCATAATAATCTACTGAGCAAATGTGCAGTCGCTATTTGGTGAAAAGTTCACTATGGTAAGGTCTACTTTTGCTGTTCTCATTGCCTAGTCTCTTACTAACCCTTCGGGGATAATAGCCGTGATTATATTAGCTATGTAGGTATGTATGTATAATAATCTACCACTGCTTCTACATTTGTTATAAAAATCACATTTCTCGTAGTGTGTGTGTGTGTGACTGTGTGACACATTTAAACTTACTAATAATGACTAGCGCTAATTAAACAGATTTTTTTTGTCTTCGAATCGCCAAAAATGTTTACAATAAACGAACCAAGTTTCATAATCTTCGGTGACATATAAAAACTACCTAGATGCAAAATCAACGCTCTCAAAACGTCTGAACAACAAGACTACGTAGCTTGTTTTTAATCAGGTCAACGTTATGTGCTATAATAATATAACATTCTCAAAACGCCTAACGTTATTTTTTGGGTATTTAAAATAACGTTGCCTTCACCCAACGAACTCTTGTAACGCTATTCAACGTCACATGCCAAATAGCGTTAACCGAACAACGTTAATTTTCGTGTATTCTTTTACGCGTCGCCGGGATAACGTTGTGTTGTGTAATTAGACTCTCCCACAATGTCGATGTCACTGTCGCTGTGTTCGGTATCCGAATCGGATGTGTGTGTATCGTCCGTCTGCAAAGAAAACATCTCATTACAATTAAAGAAATAAACAATCTGGTGGCGGCTCATTGTAAAAAGATTCCTACCATTGGGTGTCGTAAAAGGCGACAAACGGACTGAATACTGCACTTTTTTATTAGAAAACATAAATCTAACTACATACAAAAATATCTTTTTTATAGCTCTCGTTGAGAGGTGGGGAGATTCCCCCCTCTCCGTTCTCTTTTCCCCCTCCCCCTAACCATCTTCAATAATGACGTTAGTTATAATGAGATTGGTGACACATTGAAACGCAGAAATTTTATTGCCATAATGATTTTTGAATATTATTTGAATAATATTATGTCTTCTGAACATAATGGCAAAATAATATGCCTTTTGTTTTTATGCTTATCGAAATTATGCCTTTCTATGGATGCCTTTTAAATTTTGGCCATTTATGTTATGCGTTATTAAGTTATGCTATAAAGACTTATACTCGAAGTCTAAGATCCGAGTATAGAACGACCTTTACCGGGAAGGTTAATGGATGAAAAGTATTTTATATCAAATTTAATATGTTTTAATAATACATCGCAAGTGGGTTGGCTTTTTTTATACTAAGCCCGGCAAATGACCCCACTCCACCTGATGTTAAGTAGAAATGAAGTCCAGGCGCGAGGACAATTAGGAGATGTAGCATCAGTCACCCTCACTCTGCCGGCCCACAAAGTGCTTCTTCACGCCTCGTTTAAAGGATTGAAAAGGATTGAAGGACTGAAAAATTTCAGTAGAGTACCTTTAATGATTAACTTAATATTAAAAATAAAAATTTTACATTGCAATGGTTTGTTTGTGTTTGTTTGTAATGAGATTATCTTTATATAAACATAAATTTTATTTATTTAACCAGACGGTTGCAAATTACTAATATTGACTTACCTGTTTACACCTGAATACCCAATGTTATGACAGGTAAAAATAGTCAACCTAACGTTTGCATATTCTATAGGCTTCATACTTTCGATTGGTACCCATGTAATTTATCTATTTTCCAAACAAGTGCAATGTTTAAAAAAAAAATATTTTTAAATATTTAATTAATCATAGGTATACCGGACTGAGACCCGGGTATGTCCTAAAACTACGACCAGCCACCGGAGGACGGGCCGCAGCGTCCTCTAGCTAAACGGTGACCCGCTGCGATCCCCAAGCCGCCTGCCAAGCGTGGGGATTATGGCAAACCCCCCCCCCCCCCCCCCCCCATGACAGACAATATTTGCCCACGGCCCCCAGTCCCCGGCAGCTCCTTTATCCCTGGCCCAACGGGTAGCTGGTCAGGTAACGGAGAAGCAGGGGGTGCGAAGAATCACCGGCAGTTGCTCGGCTACCCACACACCCACCAACGAACCTTGGCCCTGGCAACACACAACATCCGCACGTTGAGGACCGATGCAAAGATTGTAGAGCTGGAGGAAGAATTGAGCAGATTGCGGTGGGACATCATGGGACTATCAGAAATCCGACGAGAGGGGCAGGATATGGTAGTCCTTGATTCTGGCAACATGCTCTTCTTCCGGGAAGGAGAACGAAAATCCCAGGGTGGTGTTGGGTTTCTCGTCCGCAAGTCCCTTGTTAACAACGTTATCAAGGTCGATAGTGTGTCAGGTAGAGTTGCGTACCTTATACTCAGAATCACCGATCGGTATTCGCTGAAGGTCATACAGGTATATGCACCAACCTCGACACACCCTGACGAAGAAGTAGAGGCTCTGTATGAGGAGATATCTGAAGCCATACATTCCTCCGAAACGTACTTCACCGTTGTTATGGGGGACTTCAATGCAAAGGTAGGCACAAGGAACGGCGATGAGTTGAGAGTGGGGCAATATGGATATGGACAGCGGAACCAAAGGGGCCAACGGTTGGTCGACTTTATGGAGAAGGAGGAACTCTTTTTGATGAACTCTTTCTTCCGGAAGCGACCAACCAGGAAGTGGACGTGGATAAGCCCCGATGGTTCAACCAGAAATGAGATCGACTTCATCATGACGACCAAGAAGCGTATATTCAGTGATGTCTCCGTGATCAGTAGGGTGAAAACCGGTAGCGATCACCGGATTGTTAGAGGCACACTGAATATCAACATCAAGCTCGAGAGGTCACGTCTGGTGAAGTCCACACTCCGTCCTGGCCCTGCCCAGATCCAGAGCCCGGAACACTTTCAACTCGAACTCCAAAATCGCTTCCAGTGCCTAGCCGAGTGCGAAACTGTGGACGAGATCAGCAGCGGGCTTGTGGAAACTGTCCAAGCTGTGGGGTCTAAGTTCTTTAAGACACCACGCCGGAAAAAGCCTCAAAAGCTCTCAGACGGAACCATTAAGTTAATGGAAGACCGGAAAGAAATGATACTGCAATCTTCAGCTGATATGTCGGAATATGGCAAACTCAATAGACGAATCTCGAAATCTGTGCGACACGACCTGCGCTCCTATAGTGCTAAATGCATTAGGGACGCAATTGCGCGGAACCAAGGCGCCAAAGTGTTCGCAAAGAATTCGTCTATTGGTCAGAGCCAAATGACTAAGCTGAAGATCGAGGACGGCAGTGTCATTTCGTCGAAGCCGGAGATTCTGAGAGAGCTCGAGAGGTTTTATGGACAGTTGTACACCTCAACACAAGAGCCCGCTGTTGGTACAGCTCAGGACACCAGAGCTAAGTTAACCCGACACTATACCGAAGATATCCCTGACATCAGCCTGTATGAGATTAGTATGGCTCTTAAACAGCTTAAAAACAACAAGGCGCCGGGTGATGACGGAATTACCACTGAACTTCTGCGAGCGGGTGGAAAACCGATACTCGTAGTCCTCCAGAAGTTGTTTAATTCCGTCATGCTCGAAGGTACTACGCCAGAAGCATGGCACAGGAGTGCGGTGGTGCTCTTCTTCAAGAAAGGCTATAACACCTTATTGAAGAATTATAGACCCATCTCACTCCTGAGCCATGTGTACAAGCTGTTTTCGAGAGTCATTACGAACCGTCTCGAACGCAGGTTTGACGACTTCCAGCCTCCCGAACAAGCCGGTTTCCGAAAAGGCTTTAGTACCATAGACCACATACATACGCTCCGCCAGATTATACAGAAGACTGAGGAGTATAATCGGCCCTTATGTTTAGCGTTTGTGGACTACGAGAAAGCCTTCGATTCTATCGAAACCTGGGCTGTGTTGCAGTCCCTCCAGCGTTGCCATATCGACTATAGGTATATCGAAGTGTTGAAATGTTTGTATAGAAACGCTACTATGTCGATCCGATTACAAGACGAGAGTACGAAACCAATCCAATTGCAGAAAGGTGTGAGACAGGGAGACGTCATATCTCCGAAACTGTTCACAAATGCGTTGGAGGACGTTTTCAAGCTCTTGAATTGGAACGGATTCGGCATCAACATTAATGGCGAATACATCACTCACCTTCGTTTTGCCGATGATATAGTCATAATGGCGGAGTCGCTGGAGAACCTCAACACCATGCTCAGCGACCTCAATATCGTATCCCAACAGGTGGGTCTTAAAATGAACATGGACAAGACGAAGATCATGTCGAATGTCCATGTTGAACCCGTACCGGTAATTGTTGGGAGCGATACTATCGAAGTTGTCGACCACTACACCTACTTAGGACAGATTGTCCAGTTAGGTAGGTCCAACCTCGACAAAGAGGTCGCCCGGAGAATCCAACTCGGATGGGCAGCGTTCGGGAAATTACGGGATATCTTTGCATCGAAGATTCCGCAGTGCCTAAAGACAAAGGTCTTTAACCAATGTGTGTTGCCGGTGATGACATATGGCACCGAAACGTGGTCCTTAACTGTTGGCCTTTTAGAAAAGCTCAGAGTCACACAGCGAGCAATGGAGAGAGCTATGCTCGGAGTTTCTTTGCGCGATAGAATCCGAAACGAGGATATTCGCCAAAGAACCGGAGTTGCCGACATAGCTCGTAAGATTTGCAAGCTGAAGTGGCAATGGGCAGGCCACATCGCTCGACGAACCGACAACCGTTGGGGAAGAAAGGTTCTCGAGTGGAGACCACGCACTGGAAGACGCAGTGTTGGTAGGCCTCCCACTAGGTGGACCGACGACATCGTGAGAGTCGCAGGCAACCGGTGGATGCGAGTGGCGAGTTGTCGGTCAGGATGGAGGTCAAAGGGGGAGGCCTATGTTCAGCAGTGGACGTCTTCAGGCTGGTGATGATGATGATGATACCGGACTGAAAATTTTCAGCCAACCCACACGCAATATTTTTTTTAACACATTAAATTTGATACAAAATACTTTTCATCCATTATCCGGCTCGGTGAAGGTCGTTGTATACTCGGATCCACTACTATTAAGGCAAGTGACGATTATGGCCATTAACATGATGCATTGTCAGTTTATGGCAAAAAACGTCAAGCGTTTCATTAGGTAAGCAAAACTTTGCCCTGCAGTAGGACAAAATAGGCCTATAATAATAATCATCATCCTCATCAGCCTTCAAACATCCCACTGCTGGGCAGAGGTCTACCCCCGTGGTCAACAACACGTGGGGAGATCGGGCCACAACCTAGTGATGATAAGATAGGATATGGAAACGCGCTTCACCCGGAATCCTCAACGACGGGGAACTTGCTATCTTATCTCTTACTGCCGGAACACAACAATACATAAACATACATAATAAACACGACTATTATCCCGAAGGGTTAGTCGGAGACTAGGCAATGAGGGCAGCAAAAGCAGTCCTCTGCCATATTCCACGTGTCACCGAATAGCGAATTCACATGTGCTCAGTCAGCGTGACAGGTGGTGAGCCAATTGACGCTCTATGCTGTTAGATGTATGTGCAGTGTTTAGTCCGTTAGTCGCCTTAAGTGAGTTTGTTGAAAGGAGCTCGATGGCGCAGCGGCTAGTGCTTTCGGCTTGCGATCTTGTCCGCTAAGCAACTTTCGCAATGCCGCCGGGTCGCTGGATGGGTGACCAATTACAAACATCTCGAGCTCCTCCGTGCTTCGGAAGGCACGTTAAGCCGTTGGTCCCGGTTGTTGTCGTAAGATGGCAGTCGTTAAAAACCCACCAACCCGCATTGGGCCAGCGTGGTGGGTTATGGCCCAATATCCCCACGTGCTATTGTCCACGTGGGAGGCCTGTGCCCAGCAGTTGGACGTTTATAGGCTGATGATTATGATGATGAGTTTGTTTGTATGTTACGCTTTTACACTTAAACCGCTAACGCGATATTGATGATTTTATTGCTACTATTTCCTGTTAAAATTACCACGAGAAAAGTCACGGGCTTAAGTAAGTAGTTTTACAATTCTGCCATATCAGTAATGAAAAAAAAAACATAATTTTTTTAATCATTTCACGCTAAATACCTTTCTGTTATCGTGTTGCGTGGGATGTTTTGATGTAAAATCAACAGCTGATGTACCTGTGAACAATAAAAAACCTAGAAGTTAACTTTGAAGTTTTAAAATTAAATACTTAATGCCATTTTTCGAATTGTATTTGAGAAATGTCGCGTAGCAGTGAAATAATACTACCACCTCTCTTCCCTTGGGGGTCCTAAAAGGCGATTATAGGACTAATAACTGCACATTCATCCATCAGCTTAGAACGGCGATGGACTCACCACCTGCTGAGCACATGTGCAGTCGCTATTTGGTGAAAAGTGGACTGTGGCAGAGGACTGCTGGACTAATCCTTCAGGGAAAATAGTTGAATCTATTTATGTATGAATTACTTATATAGAAATGTAGATAGGTATTAATGCAAAACAAATTTGTTGTTTGGGTACATTCTATTGATTGAAATGTTGATCCCTCCCTGGCATAACCTCAAAAAAAATCTGTCGTTATATCAACTACCATAATAGATTTGCGACTTAAACACGAGCACATACAGCTTATTCTACCTTTACAGCCTTACTTACACATCCCTCTTTCACAAAAAAAAATACAAGCACACCCAAATGTGTGCTATAAACCGTACGAATAAAAGTTCATAGTCGTACGGCGCGAATTCCAAGACGTTGGCGGTCGCCATGGCAACGAAGTCAGCCATCTTGGCAATAATTCAGTTATGGCAACGTCTTGAGTTCGGCCGAAAGCGATGCTAGCAAATTAAATTTGCTCTCTCTGAGGTTAGGCGCTCAATGAACATGGCTGTTATATCTTGGTAGGTACTTAAGTTTGGACAGAGTATCGTGGTTGTAGACCTGTAAATCTGCTATGTAAGTACACTTTTTTGATATAATCCTATAAATATTATTATGAGGGTGTTTTTGTGAGTCTAGATTGAGTTTGACCGAAGTAAAAACCGTGTTTTTTTGTATTTATTTAGGTCCACTTACAATTTATGTACCACATCGTTCATTACCTTAATTTTTTAATTTTTATGCTAATACTTACATAAACTACTTACGTCCAAGCCTTGCTATTAAAAAAGTTTGAAGATCACAGGGTAACAGTGACTAATAGTTAGTGCATTTGCAAGGGTTATCTACTATAACAAATTATTGACTTTTGGCAAATT